>CAIGRP010033459.1:0-13165 GCA_903798385.1 Fraxinus cuspidata
ACATGTTTATCACCATAGGTGTATGTACAATTCGGCCAAATATTGACCTTCTTTTGGCCTGATCAAATATTCGCATGAATAACATACACCAACACCTTTTAATATTCTAAGTTAATTAATGTTCATAAGAGATGTGACTTTGACAACATATTACTTCAATTAATTCACTTTGAAATATTATAACTTTTAAAATAGTCATTTGTACCAAAATTTGAAAAAGAAAATCACCAAATTTGCATATTTTATTTATTTTGAAACTTTACAGGGCTTTTAGGGGTCAAAAATTAATTATACAAAACTTTAAGGGCCAATTTGAACAAATTAGAAACTTTAAGGGTTTTAATTATAAAATTCTGAACTTTAATGACCCAAATAAATTAATTTTCAAGTTTCAAAGACTGAATTGTTAAAATCAAAACTTTAAAGGCCCAATTTGGATAAACATTAAAATTTAGGGGTTGAATTATCAAAAAGATATTTTAAAATTGCAACCATAACCCTAATCTGAAATTGCAAGTAATGACCTGAAATTATCAAAATTGCAGCCCAGACCCCGCCCCCAAAAATACCCAAACCCTAGGTAAAAGAAAATCACGGGGCGGCGGGAACCATGCTCGCCGCTGCGGCTTGCGCCGCAACAAGCGCTGCTGGCTGTTGCATCGGCGATACGCACCGTTGCGCAGCAGCGGTCGGCGCATGCTGTAGCCCACGCGGCTTCCAAGATTTTTTTTATATAAACTTAAATCCCAGAGAAACTGAAATTCCTCAATCTGAATCATGGAAGACATGCTGAAAAGTTTTCAAATTCAACGAAAACTAAAACCAGAATTGCTAGATTTGAAAACAATGAAATTATCACAAAAACCAAATTAAAATTTCGATTCTCAATAATTCAACAGGAATAGGCTCTGATATCACTTGTAGGGAAAACTGTTACCGTCATAATGATCTTTTATGTTGGATCACCAAGAATTTATGAACCAAAGCGGACCGCAATCAGACATTGTTAATGCAATGAATAAGTCCTGCGGTTTTAGTCTTTCAGATCAACATGTTGCCCCCCTCTCTCTCTCTCTCTTTCTCTCTGAGATGATTGGAGTCAGAACAAAATGAACAATCACCATGTGATCCGAAGACCGTAACAGTATATATATTATATACACTAACGGCCTGTAAACCTAATTCGGGCCATCATGAAATTATGAACAGATCTGGTCTCTATGCATAAATGTCCACATTTTAATTAGATACTTCAAAACCTAATATAACGATATCTTATTAGATCACTTTATACGTGCTTAACTAAAATTGATATTTTTTAATTTAATACACAATAATTCACATATAAGCCAACATGATCGATTAAAAAATCCTTACAAGATCAAGGCCCACCCAACACCCAACAAAGAGAAAAGTCTACAGGTGACCCATTTCATCAAGTCAGTTTTTGGGTCAATTTTGGTGTACAATTCTCAAACATTAGGAAATGTTGTTACCATTTTGAAGTACGAGGAACATACTTCTTAACACACATTTTAATTTGCAAAACTGCTTAACCATGAGGTCATAGTAGCGAGTTAAAATGGTTGCACGAAATGAGTTTAATTAATCTAATTCGTGGAACAAATAAATCAATGTGGTTGTCACCTCTTTTAACTTATTTTCAAGATAATTTTTTCGATCGTCGAGAGAGGTTCTTGGTATCGTCATGAAGAACCCACAACCAGCTATGCAAAGTATATTTCAAAAATGAAAGAAAGGTTAAAGGGTGAACTTAAAATAACTAGTAAAAGATTACTACTTAAAATAGTTTAATATATTTCTTTCCTACTAATTCAAATGTCAATTTAAATAAAATTCTATTCGGGTGCAAAATGAGACTCATCTGTTTTAAATGATTAAATGTAAAAAAATTCAAGCCTTCCTATAAAAACCTCACCTAATTTTAAAATGTTGCTAAAATATCATTGAATTGACAAAATCCTCAATCCATTAGTGATCAGGAGGATCAAACGATAATTTGCACCACGTGAATTTTGTCAACCACATAGGCAGTTCTATCCAGGCCAAACAACAGAAACCTAGTGAGTGATGGATGAAGAGCATTTCAACATAGTTCAATAATGTTTTAGCAACATTTTAAAGTTTAGTGACATGACGCGACCTGAAGTCCAATTATCTTTTAAACAATTAACTCGACTTCTACTAATGCACGGGGTAGCCTAACCGACTACATTCATTGCAATTGTCTCTATTAGTTACTTCATTTCGACTTCTATTAATGCACGGGTAGCCTAACCGACTACATTCATTGCAATTGCCTATCAAATTTATTTATTTTGTTCCCACCATAGTTTTTGTTTGACTCACCACATTTTAATTGCAATGATGGTCATCAATCTTTATTTATTGTCGCATTTTCGTTTCATTCTTATCATCAACCTTCTATTAATTAACACAACATATTTTTTAATTTTTTTTATCAAGTACTGTCCAAATATTTTGTTAACGTACTTTAAAATGAGGACATCTTTTATTAAACTTTTTATGATGTTATTTTTACTTATTTAAAAAATATAACAGGAAAATAAGTTTTTTTTATACTTTTCCAACATTTTTTTGGAATGAAAATCGTCACTAGGAACAAAGTGTGCTAATTAATAAAAAACTAAGGGTAAGCATGCAATGAAATGAAAAACTTAAGAACATAAATGCTTCAATGAGCAAATTTGAAGACCTTCTTTGTGAAAATAACCATTAGCAGGGACGAATAATATTAATTTATGAAAGAGTAGTTAAAATTGTCATTGATTAAAGGTTGAAGGTAAAAATGTAATGCAAGGGTAAAGATTGGGGATAAACGTATAATTTATCATTTGCAAAAACCTCCCTCTTCATCAATCTTCAGAAACAAAGCGTTCTCTTAAAATGCAAAATCACAATCAAATGAAAATTTCCATATGAAATTCCGCTAAATTCTCCACATACATACAGAAGATTTATATTCGAGTAGATGCGGCCCGAAATTCGTTAGCCCCAATAGTATGAATTTAGCTTCAAGAATTGGTTAGTCTTGTTTTCTTGAATTAAGATTTTTTTTTGGACTTTTTTTTTTTGGCTCATGCAGCCCGAATACCTTTATTTTGGGTTTTTTTACTGTTATGTTCTCGAGTGTAAATGGAATATAGCATTTCACCAATTATTTTTTTCGGGTTCAATGAACTTTATATGCTTCAATATTTTCTAGGATACGAAGGAATTTTTTTTTTTCCCTATTTTTTTAGTTGAATCAATTATGATCATCATGTGACTGTGTGGTGTCAAAACTAAAATGTAGGGAAATGGGTGGCTAAATAGTTAAAAAGGGGAGGGAGGGATTGCTTTACCGCAATTGGTTTGCTTAATTATGATGGATTTTTACAGTCCAAAAAAAAAAAAATAATAATAATAATAATAATAATAACGAAGCTAAAGTTTCAGCAATAGTCGTGTTCCTTAAGCCAGTTATCTTATACGCTATTGCAATTTTCTTTGCCTTTACAGGAGAAAAGTTGATTTTTCGTTGAACTAGATAAAATTACTGGTTTTGGAAATGTTGCAGATAGCATGGTGGATGTTACGGACAATGGGCAAGGTGGTGAGAAAGCAATTGTTTTTAATATGGTTGATGTCGTGGATGGAGCACAGGACAGGGATGGCCAGAAAACTAGTTCTCCTAAAAGAGACCTTGTAGGAAATAAAGAGGATAACTTTGAGCCACATGATAGTGTTGAATTTGAATCACATGAGGCAGCATATTCGTTTTATCAAGAGTACGCTAAGTCGATGGGGTTCACCACCTCGATAAAAAACAGTCGTCGCTCAAAGAAAACCAAAGAATTCATTGACGCTAAATTTGCATGTTCAAGATATGGATTCACACCAGAATCAGATAGCACTAGTAGTAGACATCCAAGTGTGAGAAAGACGGATTGTAAAGCCAGCATGCATGTGAAGAGAAATCGAGGTGGAAATTGGTATATCCATGAATTTATAAAGGAGCACAATCATGAGCTATTACCTGCCTTAGCATATCATTTCCGAATTCATAAGAATGTTAAATTAGCTGAAAAGAATAATATCGACATTTTGCACGCAGTTAGTGAACGGACAAGAAAGATGTATGTTGAGATGTATAAACAATCTGGTGGACTTCAAAATCTAGGCCTCATAAAGAATGAATTTGATCATCAATTTGATAGAGGTCGGTACTTGGCATTAGAAGAGGGGGATGCAACATTCATGCTCGATTATTTTATGCGAATCCAAAAGCAGTATCCTAATTTCTTTTACGCGGTTGATTTGAATGAAGATCAGGTTCTGAGGAACTTGTTCTGGGTTGATGCCAAAAACAGGAAAGACTATATCAGCTTCAGTGATGTTGTTTTATTAGATACCAGTTATATTAAAAGCAATGAGAAGATGTCATTTGCTCCATTTGTTGGGGTGAACCATCATTTTCAGCCCATGTTGCTTGGGTGTGCCTTGTTGGCTGATGAAACTAGACCAACATTTGTCTGGTTAATGAAGACTTGGCTCAGAGCAATGGGTGGGCAAGCCCCTAAAGTCATAATCACTGATCAAGACAAAGCTCTGAAGTCAGCTATTGAAGAAGTTTTCCCGTATTCACGTCATTGCTTTGCTCTTTGGCATATACTGGAAAGAATCCCTGAAACTCTTGCTCATGTAATCAAGCAGCACAAGAATTTTATTAAAAAATTCAATAAATGCATATTCAAGTCATTGACGGACGAAAAGTTTGACATGAGGTGGTGGAAGATGGTCAGCAGATTTGAACTGCAAGACAATGAATGGATTCATTCATTATACGTTGACCGCAAAATGTGGGTTCCCACCTTTATGAGGAATACTTTTTTGGCTGGATTGTCTACAACTCGGCGAAATGAAAGTGTCAACTCTTTCTTTGATAAATACATTCACAAGAAAATCAGTCTGAAAGAGTTTGCGAAACAATATGGTATGATACTTAAAAATAGGTTTGAAGAGGAAGCGTTGGCTGACTTTGATACATGGCACAAACAGCCGGCACTAAAGTCACCTTCTCCTTGGGAAAAACAAATGTCGACCATTTTTACACACACAATATTCAAGAAATTTCAAGTTGAGGTTTTGGGGGTGATAGGTTGCCATCCTAAGAAGGAAAGTGAAAATGGAACTCATATTACTTTCAGAGTAAATGACTGCGAAAAAACAGAGAATTTTATGGTTACATGGAATGAGGCAAATTCAGAGGTTTCTTGCTCTTGCTTTCTGTTTGAATATAAAGGTTTTCTTTGCAGACATTCAATGATTGTCCTTCAAATGTGTGGTCTTTCAAGCATCCCATCTCAATATATTATGAAGAGGTGGACGAAAGATGCCAAAAACAGCCAATCGTTGATAGAGGGAACCGAAAGAACACAAACTAGGGTGCAAAAGTACAATGACATATGCAAACGCGCTATTGAATTGGCTGACGAAGGTTCGATATCCGAGGAGAATTACAATATAGCTTATCGTGCATTAGGTGAAGCTCTGAAGAACTGTGTGAATGTTAACAGAAGTGCTGCTGATTATAGCAGCAATGCTATTGCTCTTCGTTGTGCTGAAGAAGAGAATCAGATAGTCAAGGTTACCAAAACAAATAAGAAGAGTACAAACAAGAAAAGAAAGGTTGGGTGTGGGTTATTTCTCATTATCTATATATTCACTCATTTTGTTATATACTATTTGCCTCCATAACAAAGTAACTGTGTCAATCCCAGTTACAATCAGAGCCAGGAGCTGTATTCGTTGAGGCTCAAGACAGCTTACAACAAATGGTTAGTTATACAGTAACCTAGACAGTCCTCGTGAAATGTTTCTTACAATGAATAATGAGTTAAGCTTTTCTTATAACGTGAACATCTTCCATTCTTTTCAAAATGATGACATTGATTGAATTGCTGATATACTAACATAAGCATATACAAACATACAGATATATGTATATTATACAACATATTTAAAGATGTAACTTAATAGATAAATGTCTTACTTTTTATATTTTATTGCTCATAGGAGAATTTTAACTCAGATGGAAATACCTTAAATGGCTACTATGGGTCCCAGCAGAGTATGCATGGGCTGGTATGTTTTTGCTTTAACCCAGATGTTGTTATGAATAGTTTTATATTTGAGTATTATACTTTCTGTATATTATCTTGTGAAGGATAATGTAAACAAATTGTGATAATTTTTGTTTGGTGTTCCAGTTAAATCTGATGGAGCCACCCCATGATGCTTACTATGTAAGTCAACAGAATATGCAGGGACTGGTACGTGATGTTGCGTTTCCCTTTTACTCTCTGTTGAGCCTTGGATCCTCTATTAAAATGTGAAGATGGTGACAATGTTTGGATCTGAAATTTGGTTGTAGGGACAGCTAAACTCGGTTGCGTCGAGCCATGAAGGTTTTTTTGAGTCTCAACAAAGCATGACTGGACTGGTACTGTAGCCTACTATACCCAATTTTACGCACACTGGGGGTCACCAAACTTTTATCAAAGTTTCATGTTATTTTCAAGTTGGTTACTCCGACCATGTTAAAAAGTTTACATCTGTAAGCTAGACTATCATATCAGCTTTTCCATTAGTCAACTAATGGACGTAGATGAAATGACCAATTTGTAACATGTCTTCTGTAAGCAACTTGAAATTTCGCTAGAAGTGACCTCCAGTGTTTTTAACCCAATTTTACAATTTATTGTATAGAAGCTTATCTGGGTATTGATAGTTTAGAATATGGAATTTCCTTTTTCTATTCCGCCAACATTTTAGGGACATCTGGATTTTAGGCCACCAAGTTTCAGCTACAGTCTGCAGGTCAGTTTGGACCCAGTAACCAAGTCGTTAAATGAAAAATATCTTTATGAACTTGCCGGGAGCTTATTACTTCTGTTCTCTCTCTAATTTCAGGATGAGCCTAATGTGAGATCGACTCAGTTGCATGGTACTGCTAGGCATGTATGAGGATGGTGAATTACATGACTGCCTATTAACGACTGATGTTGTTTTGCATTTAAAATCGACCGGGTTGTAGATCTAGCAAATGAGATCCTCAATTTGCAGCTAGACATTTCTTGAAAACACTTGCTATTAAACTTCTAAAGCAGGAGATTTCTGGATCTCTCAACTCAGTATGAGAAATGTTGTGCTTGAAAACAGTTAGAAGAATGTAGTAATTCTCATTTATCAGAATTAGTTAAGCTATTAGACCTTTTAAATTGCCCAGCTATAAATTTGATTTTTTTTCTGTCGTACAAGCTTTTTTCTATCTCATTGGTGTTCTGATGAATCTCATCGTTGTCCTGTTCATTAACTGTCCATTGGGTTGCTGGAATAAATAGGGATTGGAACGCATAATTGACTAGACTTTTTTTTTTTAATTATTATTAATATCAATGTCCAGTACTATAGAGTTTACCTTATCTAACAATCCATGAAAGCTCCCATTGACCAGGTTGAGTGTTTGATTTATTATCTGATTAATTTGCTTTTTGCTCAATGTTGGGTTTGCAACATTTTGGTCATCATCTTTTAGGTTCCTTTTGTATTTGTATTTTTGTAACAAATAACTTGATTAAATTTGTTTGTAAATTTAGATATGGTACATTTTTGTTATTTTTTATGTTTGCTTTCTGTCATTTACTTGCTTTTTTTACTGTATCTTTGTTTTGTCCATAAGCCATTGTGCAAAGAGAAACATCGACGCCAAAATAAATAAGAATTATTCTATTTGTACATTCAGGTATACAACTTGAGTGACGTAATGCACAAGTGACATTGTGTCATTGGCTGGTGGAAATTGTTTTTTTCATTATCAATTTCTACCGGTCAATGATAGAATGTCATTTGTACATTATGTTGCCTAGGAGGTACACCAGAATGTATGTACAAGTAGCAAAACTCAATAAATAACTAGCAATAAAATACAGAATAATTTATTTTGATCAACAAAGTCGTTGATATATAAGATTGAGAATTTAAATATTAAAAACATAATTTTGCATGACACCCGAGTGAAAGTGTAAAATAAAATAAACCAAATTCAGCATGATTTTACTCTCTTCCTTTGCGACGGAAATTTCAGCATCAGCGACGGAAAATTCTCGCTTTCTTAAAGTGATTCGAAGGTGCAAAGAAAATGTCAAAGAAACCACTATACAAACGTGAAACGGTACGTAACAAAGGAAGAAAATCTAAGATACCAAGGGCGGAAATCAGCAACAAATTAAACTTTGTCCTTTATGCTTTATGTCATTTTCAAACTCCATGTAATTGTTATGCATACCCCTTTTCTCATTGGTGGAAGCCACCACGGCCACCACTGCCCTCGGACGGTTGCACATGGGCTGAGCCACCATTCTTGACAAAGCCACTAGAGGCCTCCACTTCTGTGTTAGGCATGAATTTGTGCAGAAAAGCAGCAGCATCACACTGAGTGTTATTATTCAGTGAATTGAAAATGTGTTGTTGCTGATTTGGATATTGTTGTTGTCTTTGGAATTGAATTTGAAATTCACTAGGAGCCATGGCTGTAGATGGGTTCATAGATTGTTGAGATCCAAGTCCAAAACCGAAGTTTACGCCTGCGATACATTAAATTTCCAAGCGAGGTCGTTTTAACATAATATGAGAGCAAACACAATTTTGAATTCACGTCCCATCTTAACTCATTCACAAAAATTATGTACTTGTCTTGAATTTATGGAAAAATAAATTTGACATGTATGTTAGGGTTAGTGGAAAGACTCTGTAACATCAACTTTTAGTCTTGACGAACTAATAGTTCTAAGTAACTATATATGAAGATTATACACATATCAAACTTTTGATAGTAATGAGAGAGAGAGAGAGAGAGAGAGAGAGAGAGAGAGATCTAACCCCCAAATGAATGGAGAATATTAAAGATTAAATTTGAATAGTAAACATAATTTTTATTTAATTATTGAAGTTTTTAGTTTTTTGGTGATTGAACACTTTTGAGTTCTACTCTCACATATTTTGTAAAAAATAATGTGTTAGTGCTCATCATCCTCGACATTTGATGTGTTAAAAAGGATTGGAGGGAAAATTGTTTAATTTTGTAACAAAATGTAAAGAATGATGTATATCTAACAGTCGAGATTAATGTATTCCCCAGTTAACGGCTAAAACTTTTATTCAAGAAACTTTGACATACCTTTAGAATACTCAGTCCTAGATGCATATGAAGAATTTGAACCACCAGTGAACTGCTGCACCATGGCTCTAAAATTGCTAGTATCCGTATTAATTAGCACAACGGGGGTTCGCCTCGACGCCCTTGGTCGCCTTCTGAGAGGTCTTGAAGCACGACCACCATCCATGTTCGAGTTACTATAACTTGGACTCAAGTTGCTTTGTGCTGCCTCGGTGGCACGTCCACTGACGGCAGCCGCCGTGACAGTCTCAGACACACTTCCACTAAAACTTGTGGTATTTTGAGGTTGCCCGGATAAGTTGTGTTGATAGAAATGCATCCAATCAGTAGAATTTGACATGGGTTCACTTACAGCCATATGGGAATGGGACTGAAAAAAGATGCCAAAATGAGAGAACTTTTGGCTAAGTTCTCATTATTTCAAAGTATTAGGTGAGAACTGAGAAGGAAATAAATTCAAGTGAATTGAGTTATTTATAGCGTGAATTGGATTTCTAATTCTTTGGTCAAAAGTAAAGACTTTTCTAGGGCAAATTTTAATGAAGGTTACCCAACTTTGAGGGATGTCTCATAAGTTGACAAACTTTACAATTATTTTAATTCTAGTTATTTTGTCGGTTGACGTTAATAAAACTATTACGGCTTGCAAACCTGACAAAAAGTCGACATGGATGAAGTTGTTAGAATTTGACATGTACGATGAGTTGAGAAATCAGACTTGCTCGATTCTTGAATTGGTTTTCACACAAATGTTTACTAATATGTCAAAATTTAGGCCTTTTTCATATGTAGTCTATGTATGCCCTGTGTGGCATCTTGCTTGCTTTTTTAACGTCCCACGAGTGACCTGAATTGAAATAATTATGATGTTTGGTAACTTAATCGAGACTTTTCAAAATTGGGTGTCCTCCATTAAAATTTACCCACTTCTCTATGAAATTACATGGTGGGGTAAGGGGGTAGGGGTAGGGGTAGGGGGGTTCTGGAAGCCGTGGGAGTGGATGTATGTTTCCTGGAAGCAGCAAGCAAAGATGAAAGCGATGGAGTCATGAGGCTGACTTGGATTCACAGAATTTGGGCTGCTTTGGTCCCGAAGGAAACAACCATGTAACTCCTCTGTTATTAAGTCGGTATAGATTCTTTAAAATTTATTTTTTTTCTCAAATTCATTTTCATATTCTCTCAATAAAATAATTTTGCATATGAATCCTTAATTTTTTCCTACATTTTAACACCATTCTCCAAAAAATTAATTTTCACTAAATCTATTCTATACATCTACATCGAACATATGTTAAAGCAAAAATGCATATGCTAGACAACTCGTTCTTTTGAAATGTGCTTTAATAGAGGTCAAAGAGACACGAAAAATATGACTTGTTCAACAAGATGGGTTTTTGCCTAATGAATTTTTATTTATTTTTTATTTTTTGCACGATCATTTTCATTGTTCAACAAAGGTAGATAAATTGAAACTATGTGATCTAAGTAATGAATGCCGAACACTTCTTTAGATCCAATTCCAACATGATCTCCATACTTTGTTAACTCAAACGTTTGAAGAAAAGTATTCATATATGGTTAAAAAATAAACAATTATGATAAATGTACATTCTACTTGACATCAACTTTTACACTCTTTCAAGTAACAAAATCTAAACTCTTGATTTTAAACAAATTCATCATATCATTGCACATATATTTTTTCATATAGGGTGATGTCGACCACAATGTATATATAGCTTAATTCATAGATGAATCGATAATTCCAGTGATTCAATTATTGAATAAATTGAAAATTATAATAATTTTATGGAGAAAGATAAAAAGAAGTACTTTTTGTACATTATTTCTTTTATGTATGCATTCGATCTTGAATTTTATATCTCGATTGTAAAAATATCAATTCTTAACTACTAGGACAACGCTATTAATTGAGTGATTGATTATAATATTTTTATCCCTTGAATAAATATGTGCACAGGAAACTTGAAATGAAATAATTTCTCTTGAGAGAGTAGGAAATAAATATTAATGATGTGGACTAATAATTTTTATTTATGTTCATTTAAACATTTTTTATAACTTTTATTCAAATAATAATTAAGAGTTTGAACTATTTTTATTTTTTTTATATAAATTTTATTTTTTAAGAATTTTAATTTTTCAGAAATTTTAATTTTTTAATTTCCAGTTTTCTATTTTTTTTAAATTTCGATTTAATTTTTAATTTTTGAATATATCAAAATTTTGCTGAATTTTATTTTTTTAAGAATTATATATATATATATATTAGAATTTTTACTTTTAAAATTTTATTTACAATGCTTGTTTTCCACGTTTTGAGTGTTTTCAAAATTTTCACTAAAAACACTCAACTCAAAGTATCAAAAATAAATTTTGACTTTTATGTTATAAATTTAATTTAATTTTTGAAAATGTATATTCAAAAATATCATATCAAACACGTTTCGAATATTTTGTAAAATTGAAAATTGAAAATAGCAAACAACAAACTAAACGTACCCTAAACCTTCGTGCTCTTTAAGAATTTTCATTTATATTCTGTTGATAATTTTTAAAAAAAAAATCCTTAAAATTTTTTTTTATTTGATTTAAGCTGTTTTCTTTGTTTGACGAATTAACATATTCATGCAGACTGAATTGATTTAAGCTACAAAATATAAGTGACTTAATTATGAGATTTGTCATTCAATAAATTATAGAAGACTCTTACGGACATTTCTTCGAAGCAGAACATTTTTAATTAGGTGTAAAACAACTCAATGTATTAGAAGATAACACAATCGATTTAATTATGAAAAATATAATTTTTTTTTTCTAAATGTAATTTAAAATCTTCAATTTTCGACTTTTAGGTTTTTCTTTATTCACCACGTCAAGATGACACTCCACCACTACATGGCGAAATTGAGAATTGAAATGATTTTAGTCCTTGAATATTCAGACGATAAAAAGAAGGAAAAAAAATATTAAATTTGCTTTACTTGATCAAAGAATAAAAAAAATCAGTCATTTCTATTTACTAGTTAGAATTGAACGTATATTACATGTTTCGAAATACCTTATAAGTACTGTAATAATAATATTTGATATCAATTTGTTAGGATGATTTGACGAGTCTCAGATGAACTAAATAAAATAAAATTTAGGATAGAAATTTAAAAGAAGAAAGTTGTACTATAAAAAATCAACTTCCATTATTCAAATTTTTTGTGATAATGAAACTACAAATGAGTAACATTTTTATACTACATTTGGTGCATAAAAATTAATTACTAATACATGAATTTAAACACTAATTAAAATTTCTAGATACATGAATAAAAATAAATTCTTTTGTGATAACTTCAGATTTATGTAAATCAAAATTCATCAAACCAAGATTTATTGAATCTAGATTAATATGAATGTTAATTAATTAAGAATTGATAAAAACGAATTTCATATATGACAAATATTTTGTAATATTTATTACATATTGAAAAATGAAAAGTAATGTATTATTGAAATAATTAATTGTAATAGAGTTAAAATCGTCCAAAAATTATTCTCACTTGATGTGATATTTAATATATTATAAATATGTCAGTGCATAAATTATATTTTGATTTTGTCAATAAACGTTACGAATTTCAAGTAGAGTAAAAGCACGCAATGAACATATTTGGAAAGGAAAATTGCGATATGTAGAAGGAACGATATGTAAATTGAGGCAAAAGTTTGATTCTCTTTTCTTTAAGAAGAATTTGGAGCGCGTCTATAAATTTAGAGAGTTAAAATTTTAAAGTAATCCAACAAACTCTTTATATTTAACACTTAATTTTACTACTTCCAAAAAATATTTATTAATTTTGTTTATCTTTTATTTTAACCAACTTT
>CAIGRP010033468.1:0-10278 GCA_903798385.1 Fraxinus cuspidata
ATTGTTTTTAGCTTAATTTGATTTTTAAAAAGTTTAATATGTGATTGACATAAACGTCCTCACCAAATTTGGTCAAAATCCAATTTTTTTGTCAACTAACAGTCAACTAGATGGTTTCCATCCATGTGGACTCTGGATGCATATTTTTGAAAGGTTTAGGACTTGTATTGGTAAAAATTGAATATTAGGGTAAAATCTGCAAAAATGAAAAGTGTAGGGACCGCTGTTACAATTTTCCCAATATTTTATGGGTAATTAGTAGATAACATCCCGACCTTTCACTATTATTATGGAAAACGTTCTTATCTTCTATTTTTTTGGCATTTTCATCATTATTTTCACCTTTCATTGGGCAAAAATGTTATTTTCATCCATTTTCTCAATTAAAAGTTGTGAAATGATGAATATACACCTCTATTTAAATTAATAAAAATAAAAACTAATTGCAAGCATAGTTCAAATTTTTAAAAATTGTGCAAACGAGTCCCAAATAAATTAGTAAGAGGACAATTAGTAAATAATGTCATTACTTTTCACTATTATTATGAAAATGTTCACACATTTTATTTTTGATATTTTCACCCTTACATCTTTTATTGTGCAACCATTATTTCTATATATTTTTATCTAATTTTCAAATTAAAGTTGTGAAATGACGAATATACATTCCTATTTAAATAAAAAAGGAAATTTAAAGAAAATTATTTTTAAACTTTTAAATAATTTATTTGGAACTCGTTTGTACTTTTTAATTTTTAATTTCTAATAATTTATTTGAGACTCATTTGTATTTTTTAAAAGATTTGGAATTATGGTTGTGATTAATTCTTTATTTTTATTTTTTAATATTTAAATAAATACGTATATTCGTCATTTCATAGTGTTTTTTATTGAGAAATTGGATGAAAATGAATATAAATGATGGCATGCGCAATCAAATGTGTAATTAAAGATGAAAATGTAAAAAAATGAAAGATGTGAACCTTTTTCATAATAATAGTGAAATGTGAGGATATTATTTGATAATGCTCTTTTACTAATTTATTTGAAAATCATTTGTAATTTTTTAAAAAATATGGGAATATGGTTGAAATTAGTTCTTTCTTTTTCTTTATTTTATTTAAACGAAAAGTATGTTTCTCATTTCACAACTTATAAGTGAGAAAATGAATGAAAATGACATTTTACTCGATGAAATGTGAAAATATGAGTGAAAATATAAAAAATAAAAAGATAATGATGTTTTTTATAATAATACTGAAAGGTAAAGTGATGTGTTAATTATCCAATATTTTATTACGCGAATGTGTCATTAAGAACGGAGAAAGTTTTCAAATAATGACACGGTAAAAGGGTTTCATTTTTTCTTAATCCTGCGTACCCTCCAACTTTTCTCGTTGTTTACACGCGCCGCCCAACACGTCACCACGTAAAAGGGCGGGGAGCAAAACCTCTCTTCACCGTTTGTAATACGTATACATATATTATATTACTATTCGAGCTTACATGTGCTGACTCTCTATAAATAAGTAAACATCATTATAGGCAGACGGACTATTGAAGTTGAAGTGTAACCGGAGAGCCGAGCGGAATACTTAACACGAATCCAATTAAGAAAAACACACTGTGAAGGGGGGGGAGAGAGAGAGAGAGAGGGAGAGTTGTGAATTGTGAGTAATAGTATTATAAGAAAGGTCTATTTTCGAGCGTTTTCTGCAATATTTTTCACCTAAGCGCACATGGCTTCTTGAATTTCCTACACATTTTTCTTAGCACATGCACTCCTCTTCTTTTTCTCTACATTTTTTACGTGCTCCAAATACTTGGCCATTATTTTTTTATTTGACCAAGAACTTCAAATAGATTCTTCCAGATCTACAGTAAAGTGTTGTGTTCTGATAGAACTTAGCCTTCTGTTCTTCTCGAAACACTGATAAAGGTCAGCTTTTTTGGGCTCTTTATTTGATTTTCTGATATGGGCTTTTATAATTTTATCTTAATTTTGACAGGAAATTGGATGTTTTGCATCATTGGTAATGTGTAAGTTGAACTGCTCCTTGAATGTTGTTTCATAGAATCTGATTTTCAGTGTTTTTATATCAAATTATTCTTTAAGGTTGTTAATTGGACAAAATATGATTATATCATCATGATTTATTCTTTCCTGTTCATGAAATCAGTATTGATAAATTTGATGTTTGTTTTCCTTATATTCTATGTGCTATTAGAATTTAGAGCCACTGAATTTAATCAGCTATGCTAAATTTTCAGTTCAAGCTTGTCCCTGCCATGAATTGAGCTGGGATAAACTGGAACAAATTTTTCATCTTATTGTATTCATTTCCTGCCATCAGATTCTGCAAGAAGAGGATCCCTGAAAATTTATCCTGCAACTAATAATTTTGTTTGCTTTATGTTAGAACTAACAGTTAAGGGAGTGAGAAGGCTGATTGCGGTCAGCTTGATGGATTTTAAATGGTAGTTTTGAACCCAAACCTTGCATATTATCATTTGGTTGCACTATATTCCAAGACATTTATTTAGTCTGCTTCCTTACATTTTGACTGAAGTACTTATTCTGTCATGTGTTCAGCTTATTCTTTGCTTATGTGCTTAAATCTTTTGGTGTTGATAATTGAATAACTTGGTACTTTCAATTCATCTTGCATTGATAAAAAATTCTTGTCATATAGTTTGTGTTTTTTTTTTTTCATAGAAATTTGCACACTTCCAATACTTTCCATGTTGCAATAACCTCATATGAAGCTTTCTCACACTTAGATTTTGAAACCTCGCAGATGTGAAATAAAACTTTGAGCTGTAGACTGAGGTTATATTTTGTCATATTTAATTGCACTTTGGACACACGCAAGCTGTTCTAGCATTTCAATTTGTATGTTAAATTCAGAAAGAACCTCCATGAATTTAAATTGGTATGTAATCCAATATTATCTTCTGTGCAGGCTTCAATCTTTAGTGAATCACAAGTTTGATCCGATTCAGAAATCAGCGCATGGAATCATGTTGGATAGCAATTTGATCTTCATTAAACTTACAGTACAATTTTAAAGAAGTTTCCCGTGATATAACTATATAAACCGGACAAGGCATGGGTTGTGAGATGGAGTCCAATCAATCAGAAGATACGGAAATTGTCCTCTCGTCAATGTGGCCTGAAAATATAAATGAAGCTGGGAGGCAGTTCAATGTTGAAAAGCCAGGAGCAGACAAGGATATGTTGGCGGAGGTTACAATAAATGAGGAACCTACAATAGTTGATTTTAAGCGTCTTTTAGACCTTACGAATTACAGCGAGAAAGGTTCCTCGCAGTTGGCCTACTTGGTTAAGAATTGGGAATATAAACAGGCCAATGCTGTACGACTTCTCAGAGAAGAGCTTGACAACCTTAGCCAACAACAGCGAGCAGTTGAACTGAAGAAATTGGAGATACTGGAAGAACATCGTTTTGAACAGGATGGGTATGGGGGTGATAAGCATCCAATTTCTATTTTGGATGAAAATCTAAGATACTTCTATCAAGATGCACCTCGGAGAAAGAATCTTGTTATCTTCCAAGACGAAATAATACCAATAGATGCAGAATTTGACAGCATAATTTACTGGAAGCAGCGAGCAATGCATTTGGAGAAATCATTAGAGGCAAGTCTTCAACGAGAGCGGGTGTTGCAGGATAAATTGCTGGAAAGTATTGATAACCTTGAAAGGCAATCCTCTCCAGTGGAGGAATTATCTCAAGTTTTGAAGAGAGCAGATAATTTCTTACATTTTATCTTACAAAATGCGCCAGTAGTCATAGGTCACCAGGTATATCTCTCTATATTTTGATCGTGTATTCCTGTTTTCTCTGTCATTTCTGGGACAGTATTCTGTAGTTTGTTTCATTCTTCTGCTGGATCCAGTCAACGTAGATAACATTATGACGGCTTTTGGGGATGGAAATTGGATTATAAGACACAATTAAAATAGCAATTTTAGATTATTATTCAACTATTCACCTTTTCCTTGGTGGTCTTCATGGCTTCTATAGGGGAAACAGTAAAAGTTTAACGTCCTGTCCTTATCTCTTTTTGGTCTTCTTCCAAACTTCAGTAATCCATAGATTGTTAATCATAACCTTTAAAAGTATTGTCGAAGGTTAAAGAAGACAAATAACTGTTTGTGTGAATTTATAACAGTTCCTTTTGCTTCGCCAAGTTTACAAACTACTTTATCTTATTCAAGAGTAAAATCCAATCATAAATGATTTTTATTTGTGACAGTTCCTTTTGCTTCGCCAAGTTTACTAACTACTTTATCTTATTCAAGAGTAAAATCCAATCATTAATGATTTTTATTTGTGATTGACAAACCATTCCCTATTTTTCAGGATAAAGATCTGCGCTATCGCTTCATCTATAATCATTTTCCAAGTTTACGCGAGGAGGTAATTTACTCGCAGATTATTTATTATAGTCTAATTTGCTAATTTTCTTAAAGTACACTATCTCTGCAACTTCAGATTGTCGTCAACTGTTGCTTGCAACATTCACTGCTGTTCTGAGGAGCAGTTGACTCTCTCATTGGCCAATTTTCTTATAGGTTTTGTTTGATTTTCCAAGCCCTTTCTTCTGTGTCTGGCAAAATTTGATTTGACAGGATATCATAGGCAAAACAGACGTGGAGATTTTCACTGGTTCTGGTGTCAAGGAATCTCAAGACTTCAAAAGAGAAGTTTTAGAAAGAGGATTGCCTGCAAAAAGGGAAATTACATTTGAAACTGAACTATTTGGGGCAAAGACATTCTTAATTTATGTGGAACCTGTTTTCAGCAAGGCAGGGGAGACAATTGGTGTCAATTATATGGGGATGGAAGTGACTGATCAGGTAATTTTAGTGGAAGAATTTTCAGGAAGATAGTATATATCTCATCTAGAAAAAATCGTTTCTCCAAGATGATATAATTGACCTATGCAAACATTGCTACCTGCTGTAGCCTGTATGATTGATGGTTAAAACTAAACAATCTTCAGGCCAATTGGGTTTTCAGTGCTCTGTTTTACTATAGGTTTGAGTCTAAGGCTTATCTGGCTTGTCTTCTAAAAATTCAGTTAGTAGCTTACAGTTTGTACCAATTTCTATGCATCATTTTAGCTTTTTCTTTATGATAATTATCTTTTCTTATTACAATCCCAATCATACTACAGGTCCGGAAAAGAGAGAAAATTGCAAAGCTTCGAGAGGAAATGGCTGTACAAAGAGCCAAGGAGACAGAGCTCTACAAAACCATCCATATAACAGGTTCATCCAAGCATCCTAGCCATAATGGCTCTCTACATGATCAGCTATACGTAATAAGGGTCACTCATTTGTCCATAATATTCTTGCAGAGGAAACAATGCGAGCAAAACAAATGTTAGCAACCATGTCTCATGAGATAAGATCTCCCCTATCTGGAGTTTTAAGTATTGCTGATATCCTTTCTGCCACCACACTGGACAAGGAACAAAGACAGCTTTTGAAAGTAATGTTATCTTCTGGCGACATGGTTCTTCAACTGATAAATGACATCCTTGATCTTTCCAAGGTGGAATCAGGTGTTTCCTCGAACCTTTTCTTGACAAGTCCTTCCTTGTGATCAAGCATTGAGTGCCACACGTACTATTATTGATTCATTTTTCTTACAAATCTCTCATATATTGACCAAACAAGATCTATCATCTATCTAAATTTGATGAAAACTTTCATTTGGATTAGGAGTCATGAAATTGGAAGCTACAAAGTTTAGGCCAAGGGAGGTAGTAAAGCATGTACTCCAGACTGCAGCAGCATCACTACAAAAATCATTGACTTTAGAAGGGCATGTAGCAGATGATGTCCCGGTGGAGGTGAGGGACCTTTACATTGTCAATGAATAATATAGAGATCTTTTTTGATGTCTGAGTTTAGAGCGATGGGAATACCTACTGATTCTGTAGCCATAGCACTTTTTAATGAACACAATGCTTCAAATTCAGGTTGTTGGAGATGTCTTAAGGATTCGTCAGATTCTCACAAACCTGATCAGGTGCTTAACACATTGTAGCTCGAATCTTGTTTGTAGTATATGTAGGTTTTACAAATTCAGTTTCTATTTTTCATATTTGCAGGTTCACTTTTCTGTATACTTCTTTTTCTTGAGATGGTACCATTCATAAGAGAGTCCATCAAGCACTAGATATCCCAAAACTTTTCATTCTAGGTAGAATAGAGGAAAAACACATATATTTGAACCTTTTTCTTGAGAAGGTGCACCATTCATTTTAGAGTAGAGAAGTAATCCTACATGTAAGGTCAACTAGTAATTTTTGGCATAATAATGTAACTGGAAGAGCAACAGTCTAAAAAACACGTGCCTGACTGTTTATTTTTGCAAAATATCATGGTATATTTGTCTTTATAAAAACATACGAGATTATTATATAATTGGGTCCATCTTTATTCATATGATGTGGAACAATCATCTTATTCCATTTCTAATTCATTGGCAAATTGTTTTATTACACTTTTTTGAGAAATTTTAAAACAAACCAGTTAAATAATGTAAATGCTTCTATATTATCATTTACCAGCAATGCAATCAAGTTTACTCATGAAGGCAAGGTTGGTATAAAGCTTTATGTGATACCAGAGCCACATGATGCAGTCAAACAAGTACCTGATCAGAATATTTCTTCTGATCAGTCACCTGTTTCAGTCAATACAAAAAAAGAAGATAAATGTACGACAATAGAAGGAGTCCAAGAGAGTGACTCCAACTGTGAAGAAACAATAGTGTGGATATGCTGTGATGTTTATGATACAGGAATTGGAATACCAGGTGTTTACTTAAAAATGTTCGTTTTGCTCGGATAAATCCTTTGAAACAATTAATGACTAACATTGATATCTAACTTGCAATCTTGACATGGCAGAAAATGCTATATCCAATCTATTTAAGAAATACATGCAAGTTGGTGCAGATACAGCTCGAAAGTATGGCGGAACAGGATTAGGACTAGCAATCTGTAAACAATTGGTAATCTTACTATATGTTGCACTATGTTTCTCATTTATCTTTTATTCTAAAATATCGTCCAAAGTAGCTGAAAGTAAGATTAGAAAAGTAATTATGCTTCCTCATAGGCTCTTCAAGAGAAACGACAACCCAAAACTTGTTCCAAATAAATGTTGAGTAACCTACATGAATTTTTATCTTGGCTATGTGCCCTCCATCTTACGTCTAACCAAATATCTAAGAAAATCAGATCCTTTGCAATTACGTTGTCCTGTTTTAGTTTTGTTCCACTTCTCTATCTTTTAACCTGTCGTACTAGGATCACATTCTTCTTGTGAATTGGAGTTTCATTATGTCTACACACAAGGAATGGCCCAACTCTCTCCTGCCTTAACATGTTAATTACATTCAACTCATGGACACTATGATAACCCAACAGTCCGTTCGTAATAGCTAAATCTGATAACTATATTCCAATTTCTGACCATACTTGTAAATGTTATGACGTGAACCCTTCTATACATTGCATCATGTGCTCTTCGTGTAATTTTTAATGTGATATCATACTATATGCGCATGAGAATCAAATACTGCTTCCTTCAATTGAGGGATCTTATTTGATTGGATGTTCGTATGCTCCGTGAATCTATATAGAAAACCAAGTAACATTTGAGAAGTATAGGCCTGTTGAAATGTATAGATATTATGTAGTCAGAGTAATAGCAAGTAATCATTAACGAAATTACGCTTTGATGGTTTAATCATCAAAATGTAAATCTTTTCATTTGTATAATTTGAAGTAAATTGTATTCAAATATATTTAACAACTGTTTCCAAAAATAATATGAATTTACATGATCGACTCTTTGGTAAAACATAGAGTTCCAGAAAAAAAAATATCTAAATTGACACGATCAGCTATGCAAAATTACATGTCCTTGGTTAATTTTGTTTTCTTCTTGGGAAATAATATTTTGGAAGCAGTGTAATTGTTTCTGAGCATATTGTTGAATATAATAAGCCTGACAGGTTTTTGAATAAAAAAGGAAAATAGAAATAGCAATTGAAAGAAACTGTAATCCTTAAATTATTCTATTTATACTGCAGTACTACACAGTAGATATATATTCTGATATAATTGTCCTAGCAGCCTCACATTTTTATGTATATAAACAGGTTGAACTCATGGGTGGTCAGCTCACTGTATCCAGTAAAGAGCATTGTGGCTCCACTTTTACATTCGTACTATCTTACAAGGTTTCACCGGCCTCTGATAGTTCAGATGATCCTGATGAAGTTTCAGATATGATGAACCATGATATCTCAGATGACTCTAACGACGATGATTTACATTCAGGAATTTTCTTGTTTGAACCACGTATTTTGGGTTCGTTAGTTTCTTCTCACGGTTCTGGACGGAACCCAAAACTCTCACCAAACAGTTATGGATTTAATGCCTCGCATAAGTGTAATGGAACATCAGAAGACTCCTTATCTCCCCATAGTAATAATACACATAAAGAAGCCAGTTCAGATGAAGATGTGTGTTCGGTAGCTGGTGTTATGGAGATGTCTGAACCTGGGACTTCATCACAGCATAGCTCAGATTCTAGTAATCTAAGCACTCCGGCGAAACATACACGGATTCATAGTGAAGTGAATGATATTTTCCATTCTCATTTTCCCTCCACCAGTTCCTTCAGAACAAGAATTCGGGTAGGTGAAACTTTGGAAACAATTAGTTCTCGAGTAACATATCCAACACATGATCACGCTGTCGAAAGTTTCAACTGTACTCCCATCAACAGTCCAGAAATCGCAAAAGCTGAGCTAAAACCTAAGATCCTTCTTGTGGAAGATAACAAGATTAATGTGATGGTGACAAAGTCAATGATGAAGCAGTTGGGCCACAACATAGATGTAGTGAATAATGGAGTAGAAGCTGTACGTGCAGTTCAATGCAACATCTACAATCTTGTTCTCATGGTATGCTTAAAAGAAATTGAACACATATTTACAATAGTTCCGTATTAGTTGCATTAGTATACACAGTTGTTTATTAGAGTTCATGAAGTGACCGTTCTTTATCAACTAAGTGCATGTTTGGTACGAGTACTCGACAAGATTAGACAATAAAATGAACAAGATTTTAATTTCCATTTCCATCTATATGCTATCACTTTCTATCCTCCCTACCTAACATGCACCAAGTCTTTTCGAAGTTACAAGGTCAAGAATTAATGGTTAGCATCATAATAAACATAGCATGTAGCACTCTTGGAACTAAACGTCGTGTGATTTAATGGTTTCATTCTAAAATTAGTTTTTACGTCCAAATCGGATAAAATTTATAAAGAAGCCTACAGATCAAAAATGTCCTTTTGCACTCTTTTCTATATTCATTATTGCTTCCATAGTCATTGGAAATGGGAAACTTTTGCAGGATGTATGCATGCCAGTAATGGATGGTCTTCAAGCTACAAGGCTGATCCGATCATTTGAGGAAACTGGTAACTGGGATGATGCAGTGAAGGCCGGAGTCGAGCTGCAGTTACCTCTGCTGGATTCCTCAGCAAATTCAGAAGAACCGACAAAATCCAGAAAGAGGATTCCTATCATAGCGGTAAGATTGTAGTCCTCATCTTTATTCGTTAACCATTTGATTACTCGCTGATTCTGGAGCCATTTTTGAATTGTCCACGTGCTTTCTGCTCAAGACAAGTTGCTCGACATTCTCTAACAAATTTTATTCATATATTTACAGATGACGGCGAATGCGTTGTCAGAGAGTGCAGATGAGTGTTTTGCAAATGGTATGGACTCGTTTGTATCGAAGCCTGTAACTTTGCAAAATTTAAAACAATGTCTTCAGAAACATTTACAATAACAACACCTGTGGATGTATGCATCAGACATTTACCATAGTATTACCTGTAAATATGCATCTTGTATAGAAAATGAATGTATTTTTGCCATTACTGTATGATGGTTTTTCCCAGTCTCCTCTGTTCGGTATTTTAATCTACAAGCAGCCGACTCTGGACCGTCTGAACGGCGGATGTCCATTTTAGCAACATGGTGCAGTTAACTTATTAGCAACTATAGCGCTTTTTATTGAATAGATATAAATACTCAAGTCACTTTTTATCCACACATTTCGAGGGCTCCATAAGTACTATCTACTAATCCACCACTCATCTTTATCTATTTAGAATTTAAACCATTTATAGACATTTCTAAAACA
>CAIGRP010033469.1:0-30722 GCA_903798385.1 Fraxinus cuspidata
TTGATAGTAAGTTTGGTGGAAAAATATGTTGTAATGGATAAGTATTTATAGGGAAAAATGAAACGAAAATAAACAAAAATTGAGGGACTAAATGGTCACTGAATTTTCAGTGACCGTTTGGTTACTATTAAGACCAGAACGGTCACTGAACTTTTTTTAAAATTTTTTTTATACGAGCCGGCTCGTGGCTCGTATAAAGGATGAGCCCACGACGGCGAGTGGCTCGCCCATTAGACGAACCGAGCCGCCCTGCTCGACTCGTGCTCGGGCTTGTCCATTTGATGAGCCCGAGCCGGCTCGGGCTCATTTTTGCCGAGCCGAGTCACCGAGCCGACTAGCCGCTCGGCTCGGTTGCCACTTCTACCTGCTCGTGACATGTCTTTAGGGTGCCTACTCGCGACATGTTTTCGAGGTAATCACTTGGATAAAATTTTTGTTGGGTCTTTCCCAACTGTTACTTTATATAAACTTGCTGAAAAGTATAGGCTCGCAAGCTTTGACGAATTAACTACTGAAAAAGGGTGGGGCGTGCAAGCCCAAAGTAAACTAACTAAAAACAAGAAAAATAAAAAGTGCATGGGGGCATGCAAGCCTAAAGTAAATGTAAAACTAACTTAAACAAAATAAACATGGTGGAGATTACCACTTGCAATAAATTTTGAGGTTGTCAGCATTCCAAGGTATTTGAAATGGTCTTCCAGCTATGTCTCTCAAGCTGTATGCTCCCCCTCGAATTTGTCTGATGATTTCAAAGGGCCCTTCCCATGCCGGACCAAGCTTACACGGGGCATGACCTGGAGCCTCGGCCCTTCTGAACACCGGATCTCCAACCCTGAATCTCATCGACTTGACCTTATTGTTGAAATGTATGGCCGTCCTATTTTGATAAGAAGCGACTCATAGAGCAGCTTGTTCACGACCTCGTCAAGGAGGTCGAGATGTTCTGTTGTGCGCACTCCGGTATTTAGCTCCAAATGCCTCAAACTGGGTAGGCTAACCTCTATAAAAATCGTGGCCTCAAACCCAAAAGCTAACATAAATGGGGTCTCACCTATTGTTATCTTATACGAACTCTTGTAAGTCCATAGTATGGAGGATAACTCATCGGGCCAGTTACCTTGAACACCTTCAATCCTGGTACGAAGGTTCTGCAATATAATTCGATTTGTTACTTCAGTAAGGCCATTGCTCTGAGGGTGTGAGACTGATGTTAGGCAATGATCTATCCCAAGGTTGGTGCAAAAATAATTGAACTGTTTATTATCAAATTGCCTCTCGTTATCGGTGATGACTACCTTAGGTATCCAGAACCTGCATATGATAGACTTCCAGACGAATGATCTCAGCTTGGGCTCCGAGATGGTTGCTAGAGGTTATGTTTCTGCCCACTTTGTAAAGTATTCAACAGCCACAGCCACGAACTTTAGTTGTCCTCTTGCTATTGGAAAAGGCCCGAGGATATCAACTCCCAATTGATCGAAATGGGCCGAACAGTATATGGGCGTGAGCTCTTCGGCGGGAGTATGAATGATGTTTTCGACCCTCTGGCACTTATCACATCTTCTCATACAGTCTGAGGTGTCCTTCTTCATGCTCGACCAATAGTATCCATACCTTATAAGCTTAAAGGCTAAGGCTCGTGCTCCATGGTGATTACCACATATCCCTTCGTGAACCTCCGCTAGGGCCTGCGCTGATAACCTTATAAGCTTAAAGGCTAGAGCTCGTGCTCCTTGATGATTTCCACATATACCTTTGTGAACTTCTACGAGGGCCTTTGCTGATTCCGAGGGCCTGAGACATCGGAGATATGGAAGTGTAAAATTTTTGCAAAAGAGGACTCCTTGGATAATGCAGTATCTCGGTGTTCTTGATCGGACGCTCCTAGCTGTTCTCGAGTCATCGTGAAGATTCCCGCTAGTTATGAATTCAGCTATGGGTTCTATCCATGAAGGCTCAATATCGATGTCCATGACATTGGGTTTCTGACCTACACTAGGCTCTATCACCGTCCTGATGTGGACAGCCATGTCCAGTCCATCTATTTCCATGAAAACGAGTCTTAACAATGCATTCGCCTTACCATTTTCGGCTCGAGCAATTTTCTGAATTTCGCAATCTTTGAAGTGTCTTTGAAGATCATGTACTTTCAAATGGTACAAGCTCATATGTTCATCATTTCTTTCAAATGATCCCTCAATTTGCCCCAACCACTAGTTTTGAATTGCTAAAGAGCTTGATGTGTTCAATTCCCAAGCTATTAGCAAGTTTAAGAGCAACGACAACAGTCTTATATTTTGCCTCATTGTTCGTAGCTTCGAATTCAAATTTGAGTGCACACTGAATTCCGATCAACTTATCTTGACTGCTAATTATGATCCCAACACCCAAGCCCGAGAGAGTTTAATGCCCCATCAACAAATATTCCCCAGGTGTCCGCCTTGGTGATCGAGATATCCCCTGGCCCCCGAGGCCTTAGGGTGAGCTTTGTGATGAAGTGTGCTAGTACTTGTCCTTTGATAGATGGTCGGGGCTTGAACTCTATATCAAATTCACCAAGTTCAATTGCCCACTTCAACAATCTTCTCGAAACATCTGGTTTTTGAAGTATCTACCTGAATGGCTGGTCTGTGAGCACTACGATCGGATGTGACTGAAAATATTGCCGTAGTTTTTGTGCTACCATGACCAAGGTAAGGTCAAGTTGATCTACCAATGTATACTTGTTTCTGTATTATTGCACCTTGCTTACATAATAGATGGGTTGTTGAACCTTTTTAACTTCCTTGACCAGTACACCACTTACTACATTCTGTGATACGACTAGGTATAAGTACAACATGTCTCCAGGATAGGGCTTTGTGAGGATCGGTGGAGTCACAAGTGTTTGTTTTAGTTCTTGAAATGCTCTTTCACACTCCTCATTCCCACTAAAACTCTGACTACCCCTAAGAACTTTGAAAAAGGGAAAACACATATCTGATGCTCTAGACATGAAACTATTCAAAGCAGCGACATGGCCTGTTAGCTTTTGCACCTCTTTCTTACTCCTAGGCGACTCCATGGATATTAAGGCTTGTATCTTTTCCAGATTTGCCTCAATCTCCTTATGCGTGATCATGAAACCCAAAAACTTTCCTGAGGCTACCCCAAAAGCACACTTTACTGGGTTTAACTTCATTTTATATCTTCGAATAGTAGAGAACACCTCCTCAAGGTCTGTGATGTGCTCATCCACCTGTTTACTCTTAACCACCATGTTGTCCACATAGGCCTTAATGTTTTTCCCGATCAAATCAGCGAAGACTTTGTTGATGAGCCTTTGATACGATGCCCCTGCATTTTACAAACCGAATGGCATGACCTTGTAGCAATATATGGCTGAGTCAGCTATGAATGACATTTTCTATTGATCTTCTTCAGCCATGAGGATCTGGTGATAGCCTGAGAATGCATCAAGAAATCTATACAACTTGTCGCCTGAGGTACTGTCCACCAGATTATCGATCCAAGGCAGGGGATAGATATCTTTTGGACACGCCTTATTGAGATCTGTAAAGTCAATGCACACCCTCCACTTGCCATTAGCCTTCTTGACAAGGACAACATTGGCTAGCCAATCTGGATACTGAACCTCTCTAATGAACTGAGAATTGACGAGTTTCTTGATTTCCTAATGTATTACCTCCAGTCTTTCTGGCCCAAATTGCCTCTTTATTTACTTTACTGGCTTGGCCCCTGGTCTTATGTTGAGTTTATGAATCACCACATTGGGGTTTATCCCTGTCATATCTTCACCCTCCATGCGAAAACATCAAGATTGTGGGATAGGCACTTGATGAGTTAGTCCTTGAGAGCGATGTCAAGATCCCGGTCTATGGTCTTCTTTTTTTGTGCTCGAGCTTGACCTCTACCAAATCTTCAACTGGGGCAAGTCTCTCCTAATGCTCGAGCTCGAGCTTAAGTGTGGATAACAGTATAACATCAGTGCTCAAACCTCGAACGCTGATAACATAGCACATCCTCGCTATTATCTGATCCCCACACACAATCCTTATACCATGACAGATTGGAAACTTCATAGCAAGGTGAAAGGTAGATACTATGACCCTGATCTTAATCAGTAGTGGTCTTCCTAGGATGGCATTGTATGCCACGAAGGTCTGGACCACATGGAAATGTGTGATTTCTATTACCTGCCTCTAGCCAGAGCCCAACGTAAGGGGAAGGTCGACCACTCCTACTGGGATGATTGTTCCCCCAAATCCTTGGAGCGGGGTCCTGACCATCTTGAGCTAGTGAGTGAAAATACCCATCTTCGTGTAGGCATCATGAGACAACACATTGGTTGCACTTCTATTGTCCACCAATATCCTTTTAACCTCAAATTTGGCTATTATAGCAGTTATGACCAAGGCATCGTCATGAGGAAATGTTATACCCTTCAAGTCCTTCAATCCAAAGGTAATGTCCTCCGTGTATTGAGAGTGGTTAGTTGAGCTAAATTGTGTTGCCAAGCATATTGCTTGCGTCCATTATTTAAATCTCCTCCCGATGATATTCCACCAACTATGATATTGATTGTACCAACCGGGGGTTTGTTACTTCCTCTCGACTCTGGGGTCTTCTTATTGTGATCATTCCTGGGACGCTTATCTTGCCCGATGTATGTCTTCAAGAATCCTCTCTTGATTAGTGCCTCAGTCTCCCCCTTAATGTTATACACTCCTCCGTCGTATGCCCATGATCGCTGTAATAATCACAATATTTACTCTTATCCCTAGTCTCCGGGGAGACCGCAACCTATGATGTCATTTAAGCTATTTCATATCTCTGATCTCCATCAGTAAGTTATTCTTAAACGTATTCAAATGTGTGAATGGCCTAGGTGGTACTTCTTGCTTCTGCTTGCCTCGAGCATGATTTTGTCGTAAGTTCAGCTCATGTGGCCTCTTAAGTTGGGGCTTCTCGGAGCTTGGGCTATCTTTATTTGCCTCCTCCATGTTGATGTACTTTTCTCTTCGGGTGAGGAGCTTAGTTACTAATTTTGGTGGTGTCTTAGATAAAGACATCCTAAAGGCTTCACACCTTATTACATATGTTAGAGCCGAAACAGCTACTGTAATGCAGAGGTTAGGTATCTGTAACCTTTCTTTGTTGAATATCCTCATGAAGTTATGTTATGTCTCATTCGGGCCCTGTCGGAGCTGGACGAAGGTGATTGCTGTCTTCTTGACGCATTTACTACTTGAGAAGAAGGCAAAGAACTTATTGGCATGATTCGAGAATGATGCTAGTGAATTAGGCTCTAAGGTGGCAAAACAATCCCTGGCGTCATTGGTCAAGGTTTGAGGAAAGGTCTTGCACATTACCGGGTCTGGTGCAACTTGTTGGTTCATGACGTCTGTGTACACATTGAGGTGGTTAATGGGGTCTGTGGTCCCATCGTACTCTTTTATGCGGGAAATTTGAACCTATCCGGGAGCGGGTAGAAAAGAACCTCTGGTGTGAACGGTATGTTAGGGGTAAACCCTGTCGTTCCCTGGGTATTCTATTGTAGTCCAGCCGTAATCCCCTATTGTATTATCCGAGACAGTTTGCCTGAGTCCATGGTAGCCAATCTCAAGGCCAAGGCTGATGGTGGAATGCTCGAGGCCCCAAATCTAACATTGTCATGGGCAACACGAGCATCCCGAGCTCGAGTATCAGCCTAAAACTTCCTATTGAGCCGGTGGAGTATTTCTTTGACTTAGTAGCTGAGTCAGCATTGCAACTTGAGATGGAGTTCTTTGAATGCTCCAGCGGTAACCACCAATGGTTGAGGATCTGGTATCGCTAATGAATCTTTCTGATGGATTGGGTGCTTCGTGGCAGGAGGTTAGTTTGGAGCGGATAAGCTTGTCGGAAGAAGACCTGAAAGTGTGTTCACCATGGCTTTTGGTAGCATTTCCCACAGACAACGCCAATGATGCAACCAAAAATCGCACCTGGTGATTTTCGAGCTTGACGACTGAGAACGAGCATGAACGTGATCTTCCGGTACCTAAAACAAAGGCTTTGAAGTATGTCATTGTCACCCCTCCGATACTTAAGACAAAGAGACAATATGAAGAAGTTTGAGTGCTTCAAAATTATGTATAAAACATACCTGAATAATGAATTGTGGTGTTGTATTTATAGAGGTAGGTAGCCCATTCCTGGTTGGACATGGTTTGCTACGTGTCCCTATCTCTAAGAGTCCTACATGAGGCAAGTCCCGTAGATCTAGTCATAGTTTGATCATGACATTCAGCGAGATAGACTCCTTCTAGACATATGAGTCTTTTCTTGAGGTATTTTAATAGACTTAGGATTCTTGGAATGTTTAATCAGTCCATGCCTGAGGAAACTTTTTAGTTTGGCCAAGAAAAATACCCGAGGATACAACAATTATGCAATCCCGAGGACATATCCCGAGCATTCTGTCACCATGTCACTGTAAGTCATTTCATAGTCCTAAAGATACCTGAGGACTATTTCGTACCCAAGAACATAAACTCCAGTTTGGAAAGTACCATTCCTCGAGACTACAAAGCTCGGGCGACGACAATAGGTGCACACAATTGTTGACTTTGATGTCTTTTACGAGTCAATTTCTTCACAGTATCCCAATTAAAATGACATTGGTATTCACGGGCCAAACTTCACATATTTTCTCATTGAAAAATGCAATCTATATCATGTTTGACACTCATCTTACTGTGAAAAATGATTGGAGGAAAAAAAAAATTTATTCTTTAAAACTGTCAAATGACAATTTGCTATATAACAAATTGCCAAATTTGATGTACAGCAAAGCATGATTTTTTTCTCATCAGGCTTTGAGTGTTGAAATAGTTACCATATTTTGTTAATTATATTCTCTGATTTATTTTGTATTAGATTATGCAATTTAATATTCAAAATTAAAAGTTTTAAATCAATTTTATATTTAGGAATATGTATTTGTATGGAAAATATCGTGTGTTAAATATAGAAATTGTTACACATTGTATTTTTGAGAAATACAAGGGGATGTTAATCTTCTTGTGACATAGAACTGTAAAATCCTTTAATTAATGATCTGTGAGTTTGAAAACGATGAGTCACGTGGCGCAACTCGAATCTTGAACTTCAAGATTTGTTGGAAACTTGATTTGTTGAGATCTTGACTTATTTGACACTTGGATTTCAAGGCTTGAATTTGCATTTCGAGATTTTGACTTGAATTTGATTTAGTTTGGAGAAGACTTTGATCTTCTAGACTTATCTTGGATTTGTTTAAATTTGAAGAAGATTTTGATTTTCTTGGTGTTACTAGACTTAGGTTTGGGAGAGTTTTTTCTCTTCCATCGACTTTGAAATTTCTTCCGCACATGTGATTTTCTCCTACAGTCTTCCTCTGTGAAATTTTATGGACATTTGGTCCTATTTATAGAGAAATCCGTAACCAATTTGATAGCCACTCAATTATCTTTAATTAAAAAATAATTGAATAATTATGAATTTTGAAAAAGTAAGATGGACCTTATTGTACTTTAAAAAATTTAATTGGGCTAATTATTTAAATCAACCCAATTCATTAATGATTCTATTTTTTTTTATATGTATGCAAATACCCCCCATGATTTATTTATTTGTCATGATAATGCACTAATAAATTTTAAATTTGAATTTATTTATTTATTTTTATGCACAATCCATAACTAATTTGATTTTAAATAGACTTCAAATCATTGATGGTAGGTTGAGATTATGTGAAATTCAACATTCATCTATTTATATGCACAAATTATGAGATTTGGTAACGATTAAGTCTTGTAACTTTACAACAAACACAAAGAGGAAAATCTTAACTCTCTCTTATTAGTTATATCTAACTTCTACGTTAAATCATTGTAGGTTTTCTGTCTATTTTTTTCTTTTTTATTAATTATATCTGGTTTCTACATTAATACAACAACCAGAAACCAACAATTGGTTTCTGTGCGAGACCAACTGGTTTACTCTTTTTTTTACTTCTTTCTTTCGTTCTTTTGTGCTTTTTTTTAAATTTTTTATTATTTTCTTGGTTTCTGTCGGTTTCTTTTTTTTATTATTACTTTATTTGTTTTTTTTCTTGATTTTCGCGACGGCGATTTCTTGGTTTCTGACATGACTTGGTTTCTTTATTTTAACTTTTTTTTTATTTTTTTAGTACAATTGTTCTAATAAAATCAAAACTAACATTATTTTTAGGGATTCAACTTTTAAAGCAGGTCAAGAATTTTGAGGTTCGAAATTTTCTTCGTGGAGAGTTGAAATTTTCGTGATGCAATTATTTGAGAAGGTTAAAAAATATTTGCTTACGAATAGACTCAAAACTTCATACCATTCAATGCACATCGAGGACCAAGGACTATCACATTTCACTATTCAAGGCACTTTATGTTGAAGACCAAGAACCTATTCATTCGACCATCCAAGACATTTTGTATTGAGGACTAAAGACTGCCACATTCGATTGTCCAAGACATTTTGTATTGAGGATCAATGACCGACTATTGCAACCTTCCAATGCATTTTTTTGTTGAGTACGAATGACCATCTCCTTCGACCGTCCAAGTCTGCATGTTATTTACATATTTGGAAGGCTCGTAATTTTAGACAATAAATATAAAAAAATAAATTTAAAAGATTTAATGTCCAAAGCAAGGAGCTCATCCTAAGGGCAGTAGCTTTTGAAAGGATTGACAATAAGGAAATACGAAGGGAAAGTGCACTCGTTTGTTGTGGAGAGATATCTTATTTCCAAGTTTTAAGAGTGGTCTACTTGGATCCAAAAACTCTGACTAAAGAGGAGTTTTCATGAATTAGCTTCAGCAGTCAGCTCTGCTGTAAAATATTATTATCGTCCAAACTTTATTTGAAGAGCTCTTTATAAGGTTTGATGTCCAGATACTAACACTTTTGTGACCGCAAGTGGTGAAATTGGCATTTTTTTGGGACATCCGTGAGATTAGTAGACTTTCAATCATAGATCGTTATTATGAAAAAGTATTCCTAAGCCTTTCAGAGTTGACAAATGATATCCATAAGTTTTGCTTGTATAATTTTAATGTTTTCTCACTAATTCTAATGAGAAATGAATGAACGTGTTACTTATGTTACTTGGGTTGAATTCTGGTTTCGAGAAAATGGTTTTGTTCAAAATCCTCGACAAAGCAAAGCTTATAAAAATATCATGAATTTAAGTTCGTTCAAAAGGCGTTATCAAAGGGCATCAATAGAAATAAGGAGACCCGTGGTTGTAAACATGCCGAAAGATATTTCTCGTAAAGACCGAGGTCATTGAAGTGATTTTTCAATATCTTTATCTATGAAAGAAGAGGAAGGGTTAGAAATAACAGCTTATCTCTCTTTGTGGCTTTGTCATTTCGTTCTTCTCTCCATCATATCCGTTCTCTATCTACTTTTACTTTTTCTCTATAAATAATAAAGTTTCTGGGATTTAATTTCTAAGCACCTCTATTTTTGGGTTTCTAATCAAATTTCAAAAGAAAAAAAATAAGATTTTTTTGGGTTTTGATTCACATTATTGTATTCTTGTATATACCCTTTTAAAATTTTCAACTGGTTTGAGTTTTGACATGATTAAAAGTATAAAATGGATTTCAAACTTGCATTGGAAACTTCTTTTGGCATTCAATTGTGATTTTTTTTTTTTTTTGGTATAATGGATTTCTTATATTAAACTTTTTTTTTTTGTTTTTTTCGTAATTGGAAGTTTGATGTAGAGTTTTGGAGAGATTGGCAATTTCCTTCAGCAGAAGAGCAATGTGTGGTGCTCTCCTATGTTTTGGGGTACTTTTTAAGGTGATTTTCGGATATGCTACATAGTTGGTGTTTTGGGGTGATTTTTATTGGTTGTTGTTGGTGTTTTGAAAATGGTGTTGAGGTTGTGGTGTTTTTCAAATGGTGGTGTTTGTGAGTTGGTGGTAGTGAGGTAGTGGTGTTTTGGTTGTTGTTGGTATTTTGCAAGTAGTGGTGAAGTTGTAGTGTTTTGCAAATGGTGGTGGTGGTAAGGTTGGGGTGTTTTGCAAATAGAACTGGTTATAAATCACAGATTTGTGTTCATCTGTCACACTTCACAGGTCACATGCCATATTGCTTGGGTTACAGATCAATGTAAATTGGTCACAGATCAAATGTCAAATGTCTTTGTGCCTTGATAATAGGTTAAAAATTTAAGTTCATAGGTCACAGATCAAATAAATTTGGTCACAGATCACTGATTTATGTTCACGTATCACACTTTATAAATCAAATATCATATTGCATAAGTCAAAATCAATGTCAATATGTCACGATTCAATATTTATTGGTTACCGATCAGATGTTACATATCTTTGTGTCTTGATGACATGTCACAATTCATATGTTATATGTCACATGCAATGATTCACAGATCACAGCTTATGTCGCATAGGTAACAGATCAATGTCCGTATATTACAATTCTAAGAGAGCTTATCACATGCCATTTGATCAATATCACAAGTAATAATTTACAGATTCATTGGTCACATGTTACAGTGTATAGATCACGAATCCAAGAGAATTGTTCACAAGTCATTATATCGTTATCATAGGTAATAGTTTACATGTTATCCTAGTGTATATGTTATAGATCTGTATCAACATATCACATATCACAGAAAATTGATTATTGGATCAATATCGCAGGTAACAATGAATCTTTGTACTTTCCGTCATAGCAATCCACAATTTAGAGGGCAATGAATTTTTCAATTTTCGTTATTGCAACTCACGATTGAAGCTTCAACATTATTTCATAGTTCAAAAATAGGAAAATAAAGTTATAATACAATGTTAGTAGTCATCAATTGTGACTTCGAAACCATTCAGATCTACTTCAGGATAATCACCAATCTCAATATGCTATTATCACCTCAAATTGTAGTCGTTGCCTTAAAAATTCTGATCTACTGTGATGACAACTTTCACTTTGAAGCCTCAATAATACGATTATTTTCAATTGCCAAATTTCGACAGTAATAGTCGAGAATATGATAGATCTTTGTTGCTTTTCTCTTTTGTTCGATAGTGATCTAGATTTGTTTTTTTTTTTTTTTAAGAGTTCTGTTTGGAATTGTAATTGAATGCTTGATTTTAAGATGTTTCTTTTTTTCTTTTTTTTGTAGTCCTATTTGGAATGGTAACTGAATGTTTGGTTTTAGGATGTATATTCAATAAATTCTAATTTATATATATTATAACATATAGTATCAGATTTTTTAAATATTAAACCTTCTTCCTTAAAATTGAAATGGTGTATATTTAAGACTTGATGTATGAATTCTTCCCAAATGATATTTTGGACTTGAATAATTAGTCGACAAATAAAATAGGGAAATGATATTTTGAACTCAATTAATAATTAATTAGTTGACAAATTTATTTAAAAAAATTAAAGTAATTTGGCTTATTTAGCCTCTATTTGGTGGGAATTAAAAATCAGATTTTTAGTTGATTTTGATAAAAATTACTAAAATTTGAGATTGAAAAGTTGTTAAATCTGTGAAATATATGGTTAAAATTAATTGTTGATTTTAAATTAAATTAATATCTGAATTTTAATTCATATCAAACATGTGCTTAATATACAAAAAAATAAAAAAAAAATTAAGGAGATTTGATTCTTATTTGACTTTTCGATTCTTGGTCTAAAATAGAAGAACCGAATCAAATCAGTGAGCTCTTGATTCTAATACCCGTTTGGATATTTAACTCTACTCCTCTTGACCCGTATTCTCTTTTCCTTATATTCGTTTATAATCATGCTATACGTACATTCTTGTTTATACTAATACATGATATTCATCACAATAATTGAATTTTACAACATCCTTTCACATTGATCAAATTTTGACATGTCAACAATAATATAAACAACAATGTAATTATAGCTTAATGCATTCCTTCATGCCTTTGCATCGGGCATAATTCGTCCTTTATTTCAGGGTGTATTTGATTTAAAAAAATTACTTTCACTTTGTTATTTAAGAATTTTGCTATAGGTACATGAAATTACTACCGAATTCATACAGGAATTCAAAACTTAAAGACGTGGCAGTGGAACAATGATTGGAACAATTTTGAATTGAAGTGGACCAAAACTGGCTTGTATTGCAAAACCGGTTTCTCTGCCTTTTCGAATTAACCGGATGGCTTGATGAAAGAATTATAATGGGTCCATCTAGAAACTCTCACTTCTCCAAATCAAAACTCTCGTTCATCAGCTTCTCGTTCTCCGACCCGTAGCAAATCCGGGAGCCGCACCATTCTTAGCACCCGACGGCACAAACGAATAGCATAAATCGCAAACCGGTCTCCCATTGTTTTGGCACCCCATTTTCCACGAAATTGTAGTCTTTCTCCCTCGACACTTCTTCACATCCGGCCAAAGTCGCTTCTCCATCTCCGTCAACACCATCCGCCACAAGCAATCATGGGTCCTCCCTTCTCAATTATTGTTGCGGGTTCACAATGTTCGTTCTCTTACTTTATCTGTAATCGATATATACTTTCCTCTGAGTTTCTTCAATTGTATAGTTTGAATGTATTGAGATTCGCAAATGAGTTGAATGATTGTTCATGTGTAATTCCTTAGTATTAGGAATGAAGTTTTCTCATGTAACTTAATTGTCAAAGAGCACAGTTGAAATTGAATCCAATTTTTTGAAATTCTGTCATGGAATGATGTTCATTTGGGCGTTTGATTTTATATATCGTGCTAAGTTTGTTCTCATTTCAATTTTTTAGAATTTGTATGGAACATATGGGGTTTGATGTTCATGTCTGCAAATGTGTTTGATAATTCCGTTGTGCATTTCATTTTGTATCATTTCTCTTAATTTGGGGGAAAATAATTGGAAGTTTTAATCTTGAACATTTTTCGGCAATTAATATTAGAATAAGAGAAAAATGTACTTCTTTGTTTTGTGCTATGTCTGAATAAGCCATTTTGTCTGTATTTGAACATAAGTTGCAATGTGGGATTTCATAATTCAATAGCATTCATGTGGGTTTATTTGTTTCATCAACAGTTGTCGATTAGAATGAGAGGAAGGAATTTTGGAGTTTGTCACAGTTGTAGAAGTAACATTCACTACTTCTCACAATGCCAAACAATACGTAGATGCCCTTCGTGTTAACACGGATTTTGGAAATGTTTCGAGATCGAACGGGATACTGGAAATAAATGGCGATTGTTCTTCACGTGTATTAATGACTGTGGATATTTCGACTGGGTTAAAAAAGAAGATTTAAACAGGAAATCGAGTTCCGTTAATGAAATGGTGAATCATGAGCCCAACGAGGAAGATAAAGACTTGCCAAGAATATTTGACATCTAGCCCGAATAATCGAGGAACGAGACGTCGACATATCATTGCACCTAACATTTTGCAAGGGAAAATGAATTCCCGAATGCAATGGGAAAGGAAAGGGACCAACTTGAATGGGTGATAGGAGTTACGTTTGTGGCAGAAAGAGTATTATGACGTCAATTTGTAATTGCTATATGGTTTGTTGTAACGTACGAACTTGTTGGTCGTAGTAGGCTTTAATTAACATGGTTAATTTTGTTAAGGTCGATTGAGCATTGGACATAAGTTCACTATTTCGCTAACCATTTTAATAAATTAACGGTTCAAACATATTTTTCTTATTACGTTGACATATCTTGTTCTAGTTTGCATCTCTATTTACCAAAAGGAGTTCATATAAGCTATTTGTAGAATATTGTAGAATTTCTTGATGTGCAGTTTCCACAAATCAAAAAAAAAAAAAAAACAACTTTCTCGACTATTTAACAACGATTTTGTACACACATTCATTCTGGAATATATATTTGAATAGGTTAATTCAAGAATTCAGCTTAATTCTATTTAAATGGTTGGATGCTATGATTGATTTGACTTGTGGTTTATGATTCGTCAGTTATGTTGCATAAGTTAGAATACAAGTTAAGTTACGTAATTACCATGTATATAAAAAGATTCGTTCAAAGACAATATTAATGAGCAAAGCTATATAGCAACGGTGAAACTAAGCAAAAGTCAGAAAGTGATTTACTGTAAATTCAATTGTGGTTGCTGTGACCTTTCTACCCACTTTTCCAATTCCAAATCCAATTAAAGTGCTTTCTTAAGTCAATGAGAAAAATTACATGCACGAAGCCACCAGGAAAAATTGCCATGAAATGTGGTCGAAGACTATTGTTTGCTGGTGAAGTATAAACAAATATTTTCCATCATACAGCCAAGCATAATAGTTAGAAAGCCAAGTCTCCACACACACACACACACACACACACACACACATATATATATATATATATATATATTGAAGTTATCGCTATAGTTACAAAGTCGAGAGCAACAATAGATTCCAAGTTTATAGTTACAATCTATCACTTTCACAACATGCATAAAAGACTCATTTCTTCTATTAAGTTGACTCCATGAAGTCGATCAATAGCCAAGTGTCCTCCGTAATCATGGACCACACTACATGTTGGCGTCCATATCATTGTCACGAACACCTACCTGTTTCAAGGCACAAATGTGACAACTTGGAGAAACAAGTGAGAAACAAAATTGATTGGATTACAAAAGAATAATTGTGGATTGACGAATTTACTACCAAAAAATTAATTGCCTTCTACAAAATGAAGTATAAAAGGAAACTAAGAATGTATATATATGTACGGAAATAATGCAGCTTTCCCTCATAAATTGGTTTAATTACTTCCAATACCAGTGTAAAAATACATTCATAGATAGGAATGATGTAAATTTGATAAAGTGAAATACAATGCAATATATGTGTACAAAAATACCTTCCAAGCTATAATCACAAGCATGTGCCACCTTGATCGAGGAAATTTTGATAGTAGTATGGCATCACATGACCTAATGCAAAAATGAAAATTAAGATATGCTTAAATTAAAGGACAATGCGTACAATATAATGAACTACCTTTGCATTTACCTTGAGCGTTCACAATTCCATTTGTAAGCCGTCGACTTATGAATGTTGAATATGGCAAGTGTTTTGTGACGGCTTCGTTAGCATTGTCACCCTGTATAAAATAACACCTTGTTTAACACGTCAAACCAGTTAAATGGATTAACATAATATCCTAACAATCATTAGGTGTTGTGAATATGAGAACAATGTCGGCATAGAACATTGAGATAGTCAAGATTCATGGACGTTGGTTGCAGCCTCGTTCGTAGTACTTGGCCTAGCCCTTTGCCACTTCCTTTTGTCTGAAGCTGATATGGACTGCATGTTGATCAAGTTAAATCAAAACTCAAACTTCAATTTTATAGAGAAATTAAATAGGTAATGGATAAAAATACCTTCACTTTGCTTGAAGTGGACTCTAATGGGCTTTTCCATCTAAGTTTCCTTAGCGCACCCTTCTGTTTGACGATTTAGGATCTAATATGCTCTTGCTGCCAGTATTTTGCGAACTAGTACAAGTGGAGGTTGATCGAATAATATGCTGGGAAAGGGTAGTGCTTCCACTACTCGACTTTGCCATCTGCATATGTTCTGTTTGCAATTTTATCCACTCCATTATAGTATGTGCCCACCCTTCGTCATCTGCAGCAAGCTCCACCACCTCAGAAAAAGCCTGGCACATATCGTCATATCTCAACTGTCTAGGTGACTTCTTAACCTGTCATAATTCACGGTGACCCTCGTGTGTGCTCTACTGACATCTCTCATCCATATCCATATTATGTACCTATCAGGCAACTATGATCGCATGCCTGCAAATGATTCCTTGAAACTCGAACAAGTGGAAACTACATACCATTTCACACGTATCTCTCTGAAATGAGATGCAAAATATTTTTTACTCCAGTGCTCGTCCTGTACGACATGCTCACGAACCTCGTAAGCCGTCTAAAAACGTTCATCCGCCTGAAACTCCTCCTCAACCTTATTCCTCAATGATCTTTCATATTGTTCGACGAACTGCTTCAACGACGTTTTTGAATGCACATATCTATCGAAAAATGCGTTTATACTCTTACTTCGTTGTGTGGACATCCCTGTCCAGAAAGCAGTTTTTAAAAAACAAGTCACCAATGACCTTTATTATCGTACAGTCCCGACAACCAGTAATTAGCATGAAACTCATACGTATCAAGCATCACCCTCCAACCTTCCTCGAATTCTTGAAAAAATTGAGAATCGTATACTAAGGCGTGTATAACAGAAAATATCGAGCCCTTATAGACATGGTAGCCAAATGTTTCTGGCAATTTCTTCAAAATGTGCCACAAACACCATCTCTGCTTTGTATTCGGAAAAATAATCTCAATTGCATTTTGTATTGCCTTGTCTTGATCAGAAATTATTCCATTTGGAGCTTTATCATGCATGCACTCAAGCCATGTCTTGAACAACCAGACAAAAGTTCTTATGTCTTCATTCGATAACAATCCACATCCAAGCAGCGTTGATTGTCTGTGATGATTTACACCAACAAAAGAGGTGAACGACATGTCGTACTTGTCAGTGAAATACGTAGTATGAAAAGTGACAACATCACCAAACTCCTTGTAAGATTGCATACATTATCTTCCCAAAATATGTTCTTCAGTCGTGACTTATTGTCTAAATCCATGTTGAAGTAAAATCCTGAGCACCTTGCTTGCATATTTGAAAAGTACGACTGTATAGCGATGACATTTCCTTCTCCAAGTCGTAATCGTCTGACTTGTTCGATATAATTTCAACAATCCTTCTCCACAAACGTCATATTTTCATATCTACCCGCTGCCACAACTACGGAGTTGAAACTCTTATGCAAGGGGATTCCAGCCATATCATTTACTTCAAATTTTTCGTTTCGCACTCCCAGTCAATTTTTGATTGCATCGAAACAACCGTGACTTCGAATGACTTGTTTTATGATTGTGGTCGAGATTTACTTTGTTAATTCTCCATATTCCAAGACTATCTAAAGATGCAGAAATTCTTGCTTTACAATCTGTCTGACTTGTTGGTTGCGGCTTCAAGGAACTGCCCATAGCATAACTTCTTCGACCTTCATGACTACATTTAAACGTGTTATATCTCATAACTCCATCATCTGCCTTTTTCGAATTTCGTTTCCTCACTGGAAAACCTACGACGTAAGCATATCTTCTGTAATCCAACATTTCTTTCTCACTATTAAATATCATACCCACCTTAGGCGTCGCAACATCTCCTTCTAAATTTTCGTTGTCCAATGTGTTCAAATTGTCCATTATGTTCTCGTTATCACATTCCAACAACAAATCATGATTCTCATCTTCTATAATTTTTTTTTCCTGCAACAAAAATTCTAATTTGTTAGAAATTGAAAATTATATATAACTAAGAGCAGAACCCTACCGCTAACATAAAAAATAGTATCACAAGTCACACAACTAAATCCACAGAAATGCTATATCTCTCCAGTTTTCTCATTATCACAAGGCCAACAAAGTTAACTCCAATTCCAAAGATCATTCTTCTTTGTTTTATAAGAGAATTTTATTACCCTTAAAATATGCTAGATTGAAAATCATCTAATTTGATGCTTTACATGATAATACATAAATCGCATGAGAATACTATTTTATTCAATTTGGAAAATCACACAAATTGTAAACTCTGGAACAAACTCTGCAGTCCACAACTACTTTTTGGGTCTTCGTGAAAGTCTTCCATTTACTCTACAAATGTTTGTTGTTAAAACGTCCTAGTGCTTATAGCTTAAAAGTGTAGACTTTTATGTTTATGAGAATTGACTTTCTTGCTATGCTTCCTTTCCTAAAAGTGTTGTATGGATGGATGGAATTCTTACATGACGGAATTCATATTTTTTACAAATCTACAAATGTACACTAATTGTTTACAAGTTGCAATACAAGTTCCATTTCTATGATAAGATGGAATAAAGTAGCCAATGAAGAATATAGTTCAAGCAAGAATTCAATTTATGAGCTAACCTATTTACAACCAAGAAGCAAAATACCTTTGTCCATCATGTGCAGCGAGGTCCGCCTTTTTTAGGAACAATTTTGATATTGGGTTTCAGTGGGCTTTCGTCTTCACACTTTGTAGGGAGGACTCGTGACGACTTGTGGCGGATGGTGTTGCCAGAGATGGAGAAGTGACTTTAGTTGGAGGTGAAGAAGTGTCGGGGGAGAGATTTCGGGGAAAATGGGGTGCCAAAACAATGGAAGAGTCGGTTGTTTGCAATGTATGCTATTCGTTTGCGCCTGTGGGTGTTAAGAATGGTGCGTCTATGGGATTTGCTACTAGTGGGAGAATGAGAGGTCGATGAACGAGAGTTTTGATTTGGGGGAAACGAGAGTTTGTAGATGGATCCATTATAATTCTTTCATCAAACTATTCGATTAATTCTAAAAGGCAGAGAAACCGATTTTGCAATACAAGCCGGTTTTGGTCCACTTTCAATGCAAAATTGTTCCAATCACCGTTCCTCTTCCACGTATTTAAGTTTTGAATTCCTATATGAATTCGGTAGTGATTTCCTGTACCTATAGCGAAATTCTTTTTTTAAATGTTTAGCCAAACATCCTCAATAGTGACGAGTGTAAATGAGAAGAGATAAACGTAGGATAGCCAATCCAATCCCTATCCATTTCTCACGTTATTTCCATGGCTTCTCTATTAGCCCTCACTTCTCCCTCCCCTTCAACTACTACGCCAATCGCCCATTATCCTTCCTCTTCCTTCAAGGTACTCACTGATCCTCTCTATCTCTTTGTATTCAAGAATTATTAACACTTTTTTATATCTACATATTAATTACATGCTAAAAAAAAAAAAAACAAAACAAAAAATCCCAATTTGGGATTCCATGAAGTTATGATTTTTCCACTTTTTGCATTAAACAGGGCAATGTGAGAACGTTGAAGCCAATTCCAGCTCCATTTCCTAGTATAAAACTGTTCCAACAAAAAACCAGAGCAAAATCACCACTAATTGTACTCAATTCAGTAGCTTCTGCTGTTCAAGAATCTTCTACAACTACACAGAGCGTTCGGTTTCGGCTCAATAACTTGGGTCCTCAACCCGGGTCCCGAAAGAAGGCTAAGAGAAAGGGGAGAGGTCACGCTGCTGGACAAGGGGGCAGCTGTGGGTTTGGAATGAGGGGTCAGAAATCCAGGTCGGGACCTGGAGTCCGAAAGGGGTTTGAAGGTGGCCAAATGCCGCTTTACCGGAGAATTCCTAAGTTGAGAGGGATTGCTGGAGGTAAATTTACGATAAAGATAGGTTTTTTTTTTTAAAAAGAAGAACCAGTTTCATTTGTGTGATTTTATGGAGTTTTTTGAATAATTTTGGATATTATTGAGTCGGGCTTGTTTGATTTTTGTCTGAAAGTTGGGGGATTTTAAATAGTCGTGTTGATCTGGATTTGGTTTTAGGTTGTACAAATTGATGCGTGAAGTATTTTTAGTAGTAAATAATATCTTTTATGTGCACTAGTTTAAGTGGTTATGTGTTGATATGTATATTATTACTTACTTTACATGAAATTTAAATGAAAGAGATGATTTTGTTTCCCATTACATGATTTCCCTTCGGTGTGTATAATTATATTCAACTGTAAATGTATGTAGTAATTCTGCTCATTGAGCAATTGTAAATGTACATTATAACCTATATAAATTAACAGCCTTGGGACCATATAAATTCTATTAATTCAAAGAGGTATTAATTAATCGATAAATTTATAATTTATAGAGTATATTTACAATTCAATGAACATACATTTAATCAACTAAAAATTCATTGTATTTTAAGTGCCTAATCAATTGAATATGAACTAATCAACTAAATATACATTAAATTAACCAAAACAAATAAATTCAATGTACTATATACTTAATTAAATAATATTCATTGAAATTACATTAATTTAATTAAATGTATTCAACAAATTACATTAAAATTAATCTACAAACAAACACAAAATCTTCTTATATTTCATAATTACAGCCATCTAAACGGTGTTTAAAAATCAACCATGACAGATGAGATGCATAAGCATTATGCAAGTACACTAAAGAGCATCCTACATGCGATAAAAAAGAATTGCATTAATAGGTTTCTAAGAAATTTCACTTGATGTTAGTCAATGTATAATATCAAATAGATTCAAGTGATTATGAGAGTAACTTTTGTTTGACTTAGAAAAAGTTGGTCATGCTAACCAGTACAAACCATCAAAATTTCTAGACATGGAGAAGGCTGTTTATGAGTGATGGTGTCATTATAACACGAGAGATAATCTTGGAAAGTCTAGAGAGATGAAAATATTGAACCATAAAGTGACTTCAGAATTCTACTTCTCTCAAGGTTGGCTTGAGAAGTTCAAGTATAGACATGGTATTAAGTCATTTCATCATTTTAGGGAAAGCGGATTAATCGGATTCCATTAGGAAAAATATATCAGTTTGTCATGAAAGATGTTTTCAATATGGATGAAACAAGATTATTTTATAGGTTACAACCTGGCCACTTTTTTGCAAGAAAGCAACTTGAAGGAAAAAAGCAAGACAAAGAATGACTTATTTTTGTAGTTTGTTGTAATGAGGATAACTCAGAAAAATTCATCTATGGATCATCGGAAAGTATGCAAAACCACGTTGCTTTAAGAATCTAAACAAAAATAGCATGAATTGTTAATACAGTGCCAACAAAAGATTGTGAATGAGTGCTTTTTAAGGAATATGTTTGGTGGCTTGACAAAAATGCATGGGAGAACAATTCTCTTGGTGATAGATAAATGTCGTCCATCCAGAAAGTATGTAGGATTACAAAATATTGAGCTATTTTTTTACCACCCAACATGACATCAAAATTCAACCATGTGATGCCGCTGATAATAAGAGCTTCAAGATGCATTGTCATAGACGATTTTAGAATTTTAGAGGGCTATGAACTGGGGCAAAACAATCCAGAAAAAAAATAAGTGTTTACAATGCAATCAATCTTGCTGTCTCAGCTTGTACAGTAAATGTTCAGGCAAAGACAATACTAAATTGTTTTCGACATATTAAAAATTTGTTCTGTGGAAGAAATGGCATGAAAGAACATAAATGAATCTTTACATGAAGAAGGCATTCATGAACTTGAGACAACAATCAAAAGTTTTGGGTTACTGTGATAGAATAGATGAAAATTAACTCTTGGATTATCCCAGTGAAAATGCTACAACTTCAAAGGTTTCAAGTTTAGAAGATATCGTTGCTAACATCAGTTAAAATCCTGTTGACGACGAAGTTGAAGACGATACAATAAATTTAGAGCCTATTACTCACAAAGAAGCACTCAAAGCATCAACAGCGCTTCATAATTTTATATTGCAGTTCGAGAACTCAACCTCAAAACTTCTAGAAGCAATAAGAAAGATTAGAGATGAGATCTAACTAGATTTAAATTTCTAGAAAAAAAAAGGTAACAATAGTCATATTTTAATAAATTATCATAGTCAACTATATTTATAATTTTATGCAAATTATTAATTTATGATATGAATGAGACCACAGAGTATTTAGCTTATTAGCCCAAGTCAGGAGCATAAAAATTATTATATAATAGAGCTAATAATTTATGGAGTATTATTTTATAGAGGTTATACCTTATGTAGTAGTTATGCTCATTGATGTTGTCTATGTGCAGCAGAATAAGCCTCCACATTATGTTAAAATTGATGGCGGTTTCAAAATTTTTAGCTTGTGCATTTGAATAGAAGATTTAGGGCCATGTTCACTCATTTTGAGAAAAAATAACTCATTGCTTTATGTGCATGAAACTTGAGTTAGAACGGTTTCTAGAATTAGATTTCAAGTAGCCAGAATATCTTATGGTCATAATTTTAAGCCTCCCCAATTTGGAAAAAAAATTTGAAGGGTGTTTCCTAGAATTAATTCTTAATTTGTGGGAATTAATTATTCTCTTTGTACTAGCTCAAGTAATGCCAGAATAAACCTTGAGAATGTTGTTTTATTTTTAGACTTTGGTTGCTACTCAAACCGTTGTAATAGGCACTCTCTCTTTTCTGGCCTCCTCTGCCTGTACCTTGTATTTCATATCTTAATTCTTTTAACTTGTAGGCTTGCTAATTAGTTACCCATTTTCAGATGTCTCAAAATCTATCATGTTTAATGCTTTACCATTGTTAGGTTTGAGAGTTTTCTAGTTTCTCTTTTTCCCTATAAAACAATGATTTTTCACCCCGAGCACACAACTGACTAATAGGTGGCATTATTTCTGAAGTTCTTTTCGAACACACAACCTACTAGCAATCAAATAAGCAAGGAGAAGGGTTTATGAAGGCAAGATAATCTTGTCAATAATATAATCGCATGTCATTACTTTGCCAGGTTCAAGCTTTTTAGATTCGAAGCTTCTGCATGTGTCCTACCATGTGATACCAAGTTTAAGGGATTGGGCATTTATGCATTTTATATCTGGATCAGGATTGTCCATGTACTTCAAATGAAATGTTTGATTACCATAGATAGCTGTATTCTGGCTTTCTACTCCATATCTCGACCTGGTTCTGCATTTTAGTCAAATACTTACTAATACATGCATTCCTATCACTAATTAAGGCATGCATGCGGGACTACCGAAATATGTCCCAGTGAACTTAAAAGATATTGAAGCTGCTGGATTCCAAGAGGGAGAAGAGATCTCACTGGAGTCCTTGAAGAAGAAGGGTCTAATCAACCCTTCAGGAAGAGAGCGGAGACTTCCTTTAAAGGTAACAATCATGTGCTATTATATGTTGGCTGAAGAATTAAAAATCTCCATGTAGTGCTTATAGGAGATTACTGTTATATATAATTATCTGCGATCATGCTTCTACCCACTTGAATAAGCTTTCATACGAATCTCATTGAAAAGATTCTTTCAAAGGTACATGAATGGAATGAAAGTGCATGTAGTGGATTAAAGTCATTGTTACTACTAAAAATACTAGTACACACACCCTATTAAAGTCCTTTTTCAGTTGAGAATAAATTACCCTTAGCGGGCATCACCTTCTAAAATAAATTATTGTTCTTGGATTTTGTCCCAATGTCCAATGCGATACTTCTAAATTCCAAACCCCCACCCCGCCCACTGCCAAAAAAAAAACAAAAAATTGAAGAAAAGAAATATACTTACTATGTTATAAGTTAGTGGACAATAGAGCTTCAAGGTGAAAGACACTCCGCTAAGTGAGGTACTTCCAATATCCTTGTCAACAACCTCTTACTAAATGCCAAACATCTTCCTCAAATCAAGGATCTACTAGAAACTACCACATCATCCCCAGCAGCAGGTTGCATAGGAACTATTAACTTGTTAAAACTAAAATTTGGTACGATGTACTTCTTGTGGTTAATTGCTAGATCTATGGGAATGGCTAAAGCAACTAGGTCTTTAGCAACAACTACATGTCATTTTAGATTTGGTCTACTATTCCCTTTCAACATGTTCTACTGAGATCATGCCACTCTTATGACAGAGCCTCTTTAGATCTACACAAAACATGTTTAAATCACCTATATTTTTCTCTTAATTTATCCATAAATCATCGCCAACCCTTACTTGTTAGCATATATACTCATTTCTGTCTTATCCACTTTAGGATGACCACACATCTATTTTGTCTTCCCAATTTTCCTATGTTCATCTTATGAAGATTTTATCATTAACAGTCTTAACACTCGGTCTACAAAGTATGAGGTTTAATCTTACCATATTTTTTTACCCTGTAGAACTAACTGTTTAACCTTTTTGGGATTTTTTTTATCACAGAGAATTCATGTCGCACTTAACCATTCATCAAAGATGCTCTAATCCTATGCATCACGCCTTCTTCAATTCCTCCTCCTCTGTTAAATAATCGAACTTAGACACCTAAACAGTCACTTTTAGGGGAAACAACTACAGTAAGTTTGTTATTATCCTTTATTCATACTAGTAATAACGTGGTCTTGCATGTATTGTGCCTTTGTCACTCGACACATTTAGATACCGAGGTTCTAACTTATTACTTAATACACTTTAGTCTCATCAACTAAATGTCTTCAGCTAATAACAAACACCGAAGAATATCCTATCTTGATTATGTCATCAAACTCATATATGACTATGCAAAAATATAAAGGCATAGGACTGAACCATTGTGCAAGCTATACTAACTGGGGAATCTCTACTAATACTGTCACTACATTTCATACTTGTGAGTGCTCCATCATACAGGTCGTTAATGACATTGATGTATCTAATAGATATTCATTTTCTATCTTGCACCTAGCATAGCACTTCACTAGGCATCTTATCATCGGCTTTTTTTTTTCTCTTTTTTCCTTCTAAATATTAAAAATTATCTGCTGATCTTGTTTCATTTCTTTTTACTTATCATTAATCTCTTATTCAAGTGAATGACTTCCATTGTAAATCTTCCTACAATTTTCTTAAATTTCAGATTGTACTCTTTAACCTTCGCTCAATCACTCTATAAGTTAATAGCATGACTCATTAACTCAATACCCATGTGATTTTTACAAATTCGAATATCCTCTTTATTCTTGTAAATTGGCACCATAGCATTTTTTTCCTGTCCCTCCAACACCTTTTTACCTCTAAGATCTCATTAAACAATTTTGTTAGCCATCTAGTATCTACATCTCCCAGATACTTCCGTACTTTGATAGAAATTCCATTTGTACCAATTCCTGTTCTCATCTTCATCCTCTTTATGGCCTCACTTCCGAAAACTGAATATTTCCCCCCCCGAAAACTGAATACTTCTCATATAATTAACAATCATTTCTGTAGTGAAGTGTGACAAATCCCTATTATCCATAATATGCCTTTCCTTGGATAACTTGTCAAAATAATATTCTTTTCAACACGCACATAAAAATTAATATCCCACAACATCTTCCAATCCTGAAAACCTTGTATAGTTGTGCAGAACATATACAATCATTATCTGGAGCTCAAACTAATGCAGATAATATACAAGACAAAGTCTTGAGATTTAAGTGTATTTGTGGAGCTGGGTTTTAGAAACTAATGAAGCTTTGGAATCCACTTCATGATACACTTGTGCTATTTCAAGTTAAGTATCTTGTGCCACATCCATGGAATGTATAATTTAGTTCATACTAGTAAAAAGGAAAACTATACTAACTTGAAGCTACTTACAATTAAGTCAAGAAGAAGCATCTCTATTGTTTGAACATGGTATGCTTATCCACGTCTAGACATTGAAAGCCTCATTCCCATCAAAAGTTCATTAAGAAAACATGTGATCTGCCTTGAACTATTTTAGTAGAACAAAAATGGCTAGTAAGATCTCCTATTGCAGTATGAGTTGTTTTTATTTCTGTAGCAGCTACAAAGCCATACCGTGTATATTTTACAAAATCCTAACTGAATTTTCTATCTAAGCTGCACGTTATCGTCTACCTACTTTTTCCATCTAAAATTTGTGTTGCATCCTAATTTTTGAGATATCCCTATGGGTATTCTTTTCCAATCTCATTCCAAATTTGAAAAGCCGTAGGTCATATCACGGTCGTTCTCGGGGCACTGCGTAAGCTAAAAATTCCCCAACATGATTTGTATACATAAAGAGGATTTCTAATGACGTTGAGATCCTAACAGGTTATAGTGTTTATTACTGGAGATATATGACTCACTTGCAACCTCCAGCAAATGTACCCTATTGCTAAGATCCAAGAAATCAAATACTTGCTCATTGAGCCTTGTTGTATTGACCTGCAGTGACTAACCTAGTTTTTAATTAATCTAACTCTAATCAAATAACAAAGTTATATAGATGGTTTGTATTAACGACCTAAATCTATAACTAACTAATCTAAGTAATCTAACTATTAAGTGGTAGGAAGCGTTTATGAATACTCAATTAATTGCTAAAGCATTAGGATCCCGAATCCACCTACATTCATTCATCATACTATTAACTCCACAATTTCATGACATTTATTTGATATGAAGATCAATGTTCGTATCTTGTTTAATAATCTTTCCCGAGTAGAAATTAACCTATCCTCACATATGACCCATTAATATTTGTATCCCGAATGCGAACATATAAAGATACATTAAATCATAAGAACAATCGATTAGATCATGCAAAGCATAGACAATTATCACTAACATCTATAGGACCTTACAATTATTGTTCCTTGTGCTAAATTTCTATTCCTTCTCCCGCTTGTCAATAGAAATCATACATCAATTCAATTAGTCGCCAATTATTTAAAAAGCATTAAACTCCTAATATTCATTCAAATCAAACAAACATTTGAAGTGTCAAAGTCCAGAATTCAATATCAAAACATAGGATTCAACGTTATCCTAGCATCTATACAACTAGTCAAGCATCATAATAATACGAAAACACGGTTTAGAACAATACATCATCACCTGAAATTAAAGGTTGGGAGGAAAGATGCAAAAACTCTTGAATCTTGAATTGCTTCAACGATTCTTGAATTATCTCCATGATATTTTCTTCTTCAGCTCCAAACAATAATGTACGAATTGATTTAGACTTGGTGTTTTGTATAACAAGCTTCTTTAAAGCTTGAATGAATATCTCAACTTTGGGAACAAAATCTTCTGGGAATTATACCCTTGAGATTGCACGGTAAGGACACATGCAGCTGCACAGGCTTAGCTTTTTTGCTTGCAGGAACTGATCCATCCTATAGTTTTGCAGGTCTTTCAATCGTAATGGGCACTCCTTGCCATCGCAAGGAATAGATCGTTTCCCGTTTACAACTTGGTCTTTAAATTTTCTTTTGTTCAGCTCGAGTCATTTCTTATTTGCGTCTTGGGTACTTCATCTTTAAACCATTGTACTTCAATCCTCATCATTCACAATCGTCCGTAATTGATCTGATGGCAGGTTTCAAAAGTTTGCAATTCAGTTTCCAAACTTTTCAAAAGATGGATTTAGCTCCCTAAACTTGTGAATCCCTTCCGATGGCTCCACAAATGCTTCCAATTGATCGTATGCAATTCGATTGATCTTTAATTGCTCCAAATAAACTCCAATTTAAACTCCGAAAGCCCACGCCAATTGAATCCTAATGCATTTTTAAGTCAAGGATGTACCTATAATTAACATAGTTAACCGAAATTATGAAGAAATACACTCATTAGCAATAAATAATCAAGTATAGATGCCCATATAAGTGTATAAAATACACGAGCAAGAACTATAACGTCCCAAACTAACTTTTTAGTCATGATAGTTGAGTTTTGGGCACCACTAAGTTAGTTTGGGACGTTATAGTTCTTGCTCGTGTATTTTTTTCTAATCATTCTCATCTTTCAAACTCCTAATTTTCTCAGTGAAGATCATGGTATGATACATTGTGTCATCTCAACCTACAAAACTTTTGCTACTNGTTATAGTTCTTGCTCGTGTATTTTTTTCTAATCATTCTCATCTTTCAAACTCCTAATTTTCTCAGTGAAGATCATGGTATGATACATTGTGTCATCTCAATCTACAAAACTTTTGCTACTATCTTTATTGGAAATTTATGAGTACCCTCATCAACTTGTTACTTTGAATTAATGGGTTCAACACAAAAGTGGTAGGGTGGTGGTTATCATATAAGCACCAGAATATTGCTTGCATCTAGATGCACAAATATACGACACTTTCTGTATGAAAAGGAGGAAGAAATTGTTCTTTTCTAGACGGTGTTAAGTTTCATAATTAGTTGTTCATCCCTTTTTCTTTTCAGATCTTAGGTGATGGAGAACTGAGTGTGAAACTAAACTTCAAGGCTCGTGCCTTCTCGACTTCAGCAAAGGAGAAGCTTGAGGCTGCAGGTTGTTCCTTGACTGTACTTCCCGGTCGAAAGAAGTGGGTGAAGCCATCTGTCGCAAAGAACCTTGCACGTGCTGAAGAATACTTTGCCAAGAAAAGGGCTGCAGCCGACTCATCCAACTCTCCTGCTGCTTAAGGCCCAAACTTGTAGCCAGACAATTAGATGTCACTTCTGAGAGAAATGTAAAGTAATATTCAAATAATTTGGGTACTCTTTTATTCCATTCAGAATATAATTTCTTTCTTTGGTGCTTTTCATTAAATCAATTGAGAATTTCTTTATTCAATTGGTAGTAATGGCATTTTGCTACTTTTGAGTTCTCGAGAGGCTTTTGATGGTCAGCAGAATTTACACATTTTTTGAGATTAATTTTAGAGGTCAACTTTTGATTATCAAAAATCTCAAAAGTTTAATGCGTTAGGTAAATTTTGAAAAAGTGATTATGGAAATAATCTAACACCAGATTTTGAGAAGTAACAACAATGTAGGAGTCTTAAATGTTTCTTTGGTCGCCGAACTTTTATATCCGTCATATTTTGTTCACTAAACTTTAAAATGTTTCCGAGTGATCAATAAATTTTAATACGTTGCATTCCATCACTTATTCATCATATTTTATAAGTCATTGAACTTTAAAATACTTTTGAGTGATCACTGAATTTTAATATGTTATACTTTATCACTCATCCACTTTGTTTCATTAGTCACTGAACTTGTATTTCTGTTATGCTTTAGACCTGTAAATGGACTTCATAATGTTTTTTAGCAAAGTTTATTTTTTAATGAGATTCAACCTAATTAAAAATAAAATAAAATAAACGTCAAACAGATTATGAAACTCTCAATTTCAGATGGGAATATTGATATTTGTCAAGATGATAAAATTTCTTTAGTTGTTAAAAGCTATATTCGAGGGGATAGATGAATGCTAACTTTAAATTGACAAAAAATTTAATTTTAATTATGATCTTCCTTTACATCGAGAAACTATTATTATTATTATTATTTTTATTTCAATTGAGATCTTAGACCCAAATCAAAAACTTTTTGACACAAAATAGATTATAATATTCCTTTTCAATTTTTGAACAGCTGGATTCAATGAGTAAAGTGTGACGGATATACAATTCTAACGACTAATGGAACATGTTGAGTGACCAATGGAGTGCAAAATGTTAATTTCCAATGGCCACTAGAAATCATTTTAAAAGTTCAGTGATTAATGAAACATTGTGATTAAGTGATAAAGTTCAAAAGTATTTTATAGTTCGATGAGTAAAGTGTGACAAAAGTATAAGTTCAGTCACTAATGAAATATTTTAGTCCTGGTCTCTTGCCTCCCAATGAACATATGCTGATGTGACAAGAGAATTTTAATTATGATTTTCACTATTTCAGTAGTGGAATGTTTTTATCCTACTCACTGGAGGTGGGAAATTTCATGAAACATTTAACTTTGAAATATGCCCTGGTTTCACGGGGTGCCTTTCTTCTGGCATAGAAATGGACACCGTACGACAGTAGTCTGCTCGGCTAGACTACCTTTCGCCTTCTCTCAATCGTTTCGGTAAGAAAGAAAATTTGATTACAATTTGTAGAAAGTTTGCAAAATAAAATGAAGATGCATTGAAAATAAATTGGTCATTGATTGCTTGAAAACTAGAAATTACAATTGATGAAATCAGAAAATTATAATGGCTGGTGCAGTGGGTAAACACCAGAAAGTTTGAAAGATTTTTGAAAGATTGATACCCCATATAATGGCTTGCGGAACAAAAACCTAAGTAATAGGAGTAGACGTTTAAATGACGAGGAATCATACTAAACGTTTATCAATATCAAAGCTATTTTACAATTGAAATAAACTATTACAATGGAAAGGAAATTACAACTCAAACTTGAACTAATATTTACAATGTACAGTCGAAATCGGGCAAAATGCTGCTGCGATTGGGTCAAGAGGCTTAAGTAAAGCTATGGTCCTTGATATTCTCTCCCATTTGTTTTGGCGATGTCCTCGGAGCCATCGATGAATGATATGTTTCAATTGATGGTTTGAAAGCTCCAAGATCTTTTTCTCTTTTCCAAGTATTCTCCTCACTGCTGCATCTGCTCCATTTTACCAAGTACTTTTGATGATATTTCCTAAAATCTTGAGTAGTTCGATGGTCAAGAATCTCTTCAGCAACATTCTTTCCAGCTCATTTCAATTCAAACACAGGTCGCTTTGGTTCATTTCTGAATGCGTCCTCCTTGTCGGTAAAGTATGGCTTGAGTATACCAACATGAAGGACCTTGTGGATTTTGCACCATGAAGGGAGTGCAACTCTGTATGCGACTCTTCCAATCCTCTTCACGATGGGTAATGGTCCAATATATTTTGGCACCAATCTGGAGTCTTTCCCTCTTGTCGGATCGCTTTGGTTCATTACTGAATGCGTCCTCCTTGTCGGTAAAGTATGGCTTGAGTATACCAACATGAAGGACCTTGTGGATTTTGTGCCATGAAGGGAGTGCAACTCTGTATGCGACTCATCCAATCCTCTTCACGATGGGTAATTGTCCAAATCTTGATTCTTTTCATCTTGTCGATTTATAACAGTTTCTATCGGGGAGTTTAACCATTATCAGATCTCCAACATTAATTCAAGGAAATTATGCTTTAGATATGCAGACTTTTTGTACCATTTTTGAGCTTTTTCAAGATAATTTCGAGCAATTTCAATGTTTCGTTTCC
>CAIGRP010033477.1:0-25838 GCA_903798385.1 Fraxinus cuspidata
AATCTTACAATATTTTTTCTTGTTACAAAAGTGAAATATAACCAATAATAAATTGAATTCAAAATATAGAAAATTAAATTAATGATGTGGATTGAGAATTTTTTTTATCTGCATTCATTTTAATATTTTTTATGTAAATAATCATTAAGAGCCTGAATTTTTTTTTATTTTTTTATAATTTTTATTTTTTCTAGAAATTTTTGTAATAATTTTTTTTCCAAAAATTTTCTATTTTTATAATTTTTGGTTATATTTTTTTAAGAATTTTTATTTATTTTTTTATCTTTTGGAATTTAACAATTTTATTTTTTGAATTGTATTTTTTTAAAGTTTTATATGTTAGAATTTATATTTTTTTAATGTTTAAAATTTATTTAAATTTTTTTTTTATGTAAATGCTTGTTTTTCATATTTTGGGTGTTTTCAATTTTTTCACTGAAATATTCAGAACGTCAAAAATGTGTTTTAAGTTTTATGTTATAAGTTTAACGTTATTTTCAAAAAAGCATTTTCTGAAAGAATTAATCTTGTAACAAAGGCTGAATGACACCCTGTTGACTGGGTTTCAAAATTTCCCACATGTGTAAGTTAGTAATTGGAGGGTTTTAAAAAGATCACACGTGAGAGAGAGTGTGAGAAATACTGAGAAATACACGTGATAATATGGCTGAGAGTATTTTGGCACTTACCAAAAGTAGAAAAATGGGAGAAGAACACTAAAGAAATCCATAACATTTTCCCGAAATTTTATGCATTGTTTGAATCCGATTTAGGCCAAGATTATTTCGGCGTGACATCTCTCCGGCAGCTGAAAATCAGGAAAATAATGCAGAAGGCAGTCGGAGTATTTTCTAGAAGTTAATTTTGTTAGAATCCAATTTGGGGCAAGATTATTTGGTGTGACATATCCAGCAGCTATCGATCCGGCGAAGAGGAGAAAAAACCCATTAATTAGTAAGTTATTTTTTTCCTGGCTGAGATTCTGATGTTTGTTTGTAAGGATATTTATATCCTTTTGCTTTTCTCCTTGCTGCCAAGTGTTTTCACGAAAAATTTCCTCGAGGTCTTAGTCCCGTTTCAGCATTTTTCATTTCCTTTTTAAGTAATAGTTTCCGGCGGAGAGACAATCGAAAACTTTCTATCCCTGTGTAGCCGGATTTCTTCACTAAAAGAGAAGTTGACGCTTATGTGCAAATTGCTTGGGTAAGTGGTTTTAAAAAGATCATACTCGAACGTTTCATTCAAGATTAATTCCCAGCCGATGTTAATAAAATGAATGGACATTTATTGGAAGTTAAGACATATGCCTGGTTTACAATTTTTTTTTCTTTATCGGAAACGTAACCTACCTCATATCCATTTCTAATCTACACTAAGAAAATAATATTGGCATTGGAGGTTAATTTAGCTTATGGATACATTGCTAATGACTTTTAGATAGCTATCGTAGTGTTATTAACTATATTACTGAATGTGACTGGTTATGTTATTGTAGCAGAAGAAATTATGGGTGAAGTGTTAAACGAGCATGATGATGTTTTGGTGGAAGAGGATGACGAGAACGGGATGGATTTTGTTTACATAGTTGAAAGTAAAACCTCATTGGGAGACTGTGTGATTGTACCCGAGGTGGGTATGTAATTTAATGATTTGATGGACATGTTTGACCTATACAAAAAATATGTGTACGCCGTTGGTTTTCCCATTAAGAAAAGAAACTCGAAGAGGAGAAACGATGGAGAATTGAGATATGTGACACTGATATGTAGCCGTGAAGGTCGAAGAGTTTGTAATACTAGCAAATCTTTGAAGCCACAACCAACTATTCATATTGGCTGTAAAGCTAGAATCTCTGCATCTGCAGATATTTATGGAGTCTGGAGAATTAACACGGTCCACATCGACCACAATCATGAAACTAGCTCGTCTAAGTCGAGGTTATTTCGATGCAACAGAGAGTTAGGCGTACATGTTAAACGCAAGCTACAAGTAAATGATTTGGCAGGAATTTCATTGCATAAAAGTTACAATTCTGCAGTCACAGAAGCAGGTGGATATGAGAACATGAGTTGCGTGAAAAAGGATTGTCGGAATTACATCGAAAAAGTGAGACGTTTAAGACTTGGAGAAGGAGATTCCGCTGCAATACAATCATATTTTTCAAAAAATGCAAGTACATTGCTTGGGATTTTACTTCAGCATGGATTTAGACGAGGATTCACGACTAAGAAATGTATTTTGGGTTGATAATCGTTGTAGACAAGCGTATAAGGAGTTCGGCGATGTCGTTGTAGGTTGATAATCGTTATTCACTGATAATCGTTGTAGGCTGATAATCATTGATACCACTTACCTCACAAACAAGTATGACATACCTTTTGCCTCGTTTGTTGGAGTCAATCATCACGGACAATCAACATTGCTTGGTTGTGGTTTGGTATCGAACGAAAACACATATACGTTTGTGTGGTTGTTCAGAACATGGCTTCAGTGTATGCACGGTAAAGCACCTCTCGGAATAATAACCAATCAAGGCAAGGCTATGCAAAATGCAATTCATATCGCTTTTCTGAACACAAGGTATAGATGGTATTTGTGGCACATCATGAAGAAGTTACCTGAGAAGTTTGGATACCACGATGATAAGGCATCGATATTTCAGGCAATACACGCATTGGTTTACAATTCTCATTTTACTAAAGAATTCGAAGAAGGTTAGGCTACTTTCATTGATACATATGCCTTGCAAAATAACAATTGGTTGTCCGAACTATATGAGAGTAGAGGTCGTTGGTTTCCTTATTTTCTGAAGACTAGTTTCTGGGCAGGGATGTCAATAACACAAAGAAGCTAAAGTATGAATGCATTATTTGATGGATATGTGCATTCCAAGATCTCTTTGAAGCAGTTCGTGGAACAATGCCATCTCGCATCATACTCCGCAATTCGTGGCTGAACAGTGCACCGACTCTCAAAATAATGCTAGTATTACCGTACATGATCCGAAATCGTCGAGCACAAAGGGGCGCCGAAGAAAATTCCGAGAAAGGGTCCATTAGAATCAAGGTCTAACAAAGCCAAGGTATGTTACCACCGTAGACTGTAAGCTTCAAATGTGTCGAAAAATGAATATTAACTATGTTCGATCCACATTCAGGGTAGTTCAACATCAATCAATGGGAAGCGATCGAGAATGAGGCAAGGCGAAGCACCCGATAAGATAACAGAGAGTGTTGTGGACAATCAATTATTTCAACCACAACAATATTCCGTAACGACACCATTCCCGTTATCATATTATCCCATTGCAAGCCCATTATCCCTTCCGAGTTTGATACCTCCATCATCATCAAATGTTATATACATTTCACAAGGTAAGAAAAGTGGATAACATTTAAACAACAATGTGTAGTTATTTCATGTAATCACATATCATGTTCTCATGGATTGTAGGTGAAGCCATGCCATACTACTATCCCCAATTATCAGACCAAGGTGGCTTAGGCAATTGATGGTTTATGCTTGATGACAGAATTGTCCATCCTTATAAATAATCGAAGGTCATAAGGGGTTTTTTTATGTGAAGGGGTTTTTAACTAGTTTGATTGGTATTCTTTGTAGCACATTTGGCCCGTCATACCCAGCAAAAATGGCTTATTTGATTCTGTCAAGTACTTATGGTACAGTTTTACATTGTAGATTATGTTACTGGAATTTCCCAGACTTATTCTACTGTCCATTTTAGTTCTTAGATGAATTGGTGCGATGTTGAGTCACTCATTCTCCATTTTCTTTTGTCGTGGATGCTTTTAAGTCTCCCTTTGCGAACTGGAAAAGTTCTTTTGCTGTTTGAGATTAATGAAACTCTTCTTCTGCAGTTCGTGTTTGTCAAGAAAAAGTTAAGTTATTGTTTGATAAGGAAACATTCGTTGACTATTTCGAAATGAACCTCTCTGTTCATTGTTTTAAACTTCCTTGTTGAAAGTAACTAGGGATTAGATAATTTATCTAACTAGGTACATACACATGAACGGATATATGTTTGTATTTACAAACTCACCAGTGAAATTCTTTTCCTTTGTCCTAGTTATTTATAATTATGATGCAGTTCGCATTCTTGTCGAGATTATTGTGATATTTATCCTTTAAAAATGATGCACATTTATGGAACATGAAAGATTTTCAGTTTCACAAACATTATTCTTGGGGTGGAATGAGATAAAAGATTGGTTTGGGAAGGTTAAAGTTCTTTCCGTCTACTTTCTAGAGCCTCAAAATGGGTAATCACTAGTGCTACTAGCTTGTCTGTGGCTTGTAGTTTGTTTCTTTTTGTTTGGGCTAGTTGCTTATGTCCATAGTCAGGACACCCTTTCTGCTTCTACTTAGTTATCATAGTAATAATATACAAAACAAATGGACCACAATCATCTTCGCGGTATACAAAATAAATAACAATATTTCCATAGGAATGCAAAAACTCTTTTAACACAGGACATAGTAATCCAATACTTTAACATGTCTTCTAGGTCAGACGATACAAATGTACATTACAAAAACATATTTCACATAGATTCGGTATACATATACAAAAGTTCGTGTCATCGTTCGATTACTAACTACTAGTCCAAGCAACGCATCCACTCATGTGTTCGACTCTGTGCTACCTTTTGTCTTGCATACTGTCACGTTCACTGAAATCTAAAGGTCTATTTCATTGTTCACGCGAATACGAGATTGGAACATTTGCGACATATCGTCAACTCTTTCGGTCGCCTCATGGTTAAATAAGGAAGTGTTACCACTAGAGGATTCATCGCTTGACTTTTTTTTCACAACCCACTCCAAAAATCACAGTTGTCGCTGCAACAAAGAAATAATCGCCATTTATTTGCACTCTCCTTCTCCACCACGAAACATTTCTCAAATCCATGCTTGCACGATGGACATCAGCGTTTCCGTGGGCATTCAGCAAAGTAGTGGCTTTTCGATCTACAACTTTGACATATTCCAACATTCCTTCCGGCCATTTTGCGATGGGAATAAACCACATAGCATTGTCAACTCCAGCAATAGATAATTCGACATACCAATTCACACAATGACAGGGAACTAAATCACAACTGAAGGGGAGAAACACTTAGCAAACATCATATTGAACACACGAAAAGTAGACACATAAACAAAACATGTTTCGATGATGATTGAAGATGAAAAACAACGACACGTGAACAACATTCATAATTCCATAACACAGGACACTTTCAGAAGATTCAATGTAATGACACTTTCTTCCCCATCTACTAGCATTAAAATTCTCAAAATAACATGTAGCTCTCCAATAGAAATTGTCAACATTTTAGTGATGTAGGTCACTTTCATTCCAACCGATTCCAAGGAAAATCAACATACAACATAACGTACTAAACAGGACTTCAATAACAGAGCTTCATTGATAGAGAAATTACATATCCAAAACAAAATGTGAATTGCATTTCATTCATTGATATGTTCCTTTAAGATGCAGAGGATTACATGGACAGGAAACATTTAAGTTAGACAGAGATGGATGAGCAGAGTAACAACACACAGTAAACTGGAGATATTTTTAGAGATGATGAATTTAAATTAAAAAATGGTAGAGATAAATAAAAGAATCAGAAAAGAGAATAGGTACTACATCACCTTAGCACGGATTCAAATTATGAGGTGAAAGGGAGTCGAACACAAATAAATGGAGAAAGGGAAAATGGGAAAAATACAGTTTGCCCGAAATCTAATGAACTATAAATTCATTGAATTAATCTTACTGTTAGCTACGCCGTGAAAGGCAGCCAGAGTGGAGCAGAAGAATAGTGCGACCTTTAAAATCGCCAGGTGGTTGTGTAGCGAGAAGTGTTGCCGGAGGAGGGATGGTACCTTACATTGACTTGCAACCGGAGATGATGATGGTGTGGCGCTAGACTTGGGTGGAATTGATTATGTGGATGGTGGGTGTGGAAGTGTTGCCAGAGGAGAGGGCTGCGTTTGGAGTCGGGCTTCCAATTTGTGGGTGGTGGGTGTGGATTTGGGGGAAGAGTCGTTGTGTTGGGGAGCTGCGTTGGAGGAAGGAGAGGATCTCCAATTTAAATCTTTTGTTTTTTTGTTTTTATGTGCCTGCCACGTCAGTCGGGAATTGCTCTTGTCAATTAACGTGGCTGTGTAGCGAGGTTGTTTCTGAAATATTGTACCAAATACATTTTCTGTATTAAAAAAAAAAAAAACTGAAAACAAGTTAAAAACAACAAACCAATCGCGCCCTTATTTTTTTTTAAATAAAAATTTTATTTATTTGAATAACCTTTGTCTAACTAAATAACTTATTCCTAACTTCAATAATAAAAATGTTTCTTATAGGTAAGCTTTTTAAGCTTGGCCAAACATGTTTTAATCTCTTCGCTCTTGTATATGATTTATTCATATTGTTGGGACAATCTCATCAATAAACTTGATGTATAACGCGTAACACTTTACTAAATAACTCTTGTAAGTGTCTTTCTTTTCTCAATTACGCTATATGTACAATCATACTTGACAGTAATGATTGACAATATTTGTGTTGTCAAAATTTGGACAAATGATTTAAAAAAAAAAAAATTTTAAACGGATGAATGTGATGTTGTCAGTGTGAGTTGTCAATTAATATTGTCAAATTAGATTGTACAAATAGCATGATTCCTCTTTTTTATGTTCAAAATTTGTTAGGTCTAACTATTGTGTTAATCACTAATAAGAATCTCATTTACACAAAATCTTGTCCCATTGAACTGAAAAGATTTGTTTTAACAATTTTCCAAATAGAGCCTCTGCGAGGAGTCAATTTTTCCAAAACAGGGTAGCTCAAAATGGGGATATGTAGGTAGATTATAAATACCAGATGGCCTAAACGAGCTGATTTAGGCTTCGACTTCAGACCCAGTTAGTTGTCCCTTTAATACTATAAATTTATTAGCAATTTCTCTTGTTCTATCTTTCTGTGTTCTTACTGCTTGTTATCTATGAGATCAAGGCAATACTTACCGAATAATGTGATGTAGTTCCAATAGAGTTATAACCTCAACCTATGTGATGTTAGATAATTGGCTAAATGAAGTGTGAAATTAAATAACTCGTTTACTTATACTTATCTTTTAAACTACAATCTATGTGGCATTAAATAATATGTTAAATGAAAAATGAAATTATATATCTCATTTAATTGTACTTATCATTTAATTATTACTAAATAGGACTATATAACACTACTCGTACTTGAAGGTCTCCCAAGTTCTCCGCATTTTGTGTTTATTAGTAATTGAGTGATCGTAGGTATAATCCATAAAGTTGTAAGATCTACTAAAATCTATTGATCAGTTCACAGATTAACTGGTCATCGACATTCGTGGATGTTCGTTGCCCATTTGTCGACATATTTCTTCCTGAAATTCACAGAAAACGTCGTCTATAATCCATAATAAAGTTAGACCACATCAACGAAATTAATTATCTTCATGCATCTATGGAGAAAATATGAAGAAGAGACTTATGATACCTCTAACCATCGATCTGGAGTTCATGTGTTTAAAACATTTCTATATATAGGTACACCCCATACTTTTGTACCATAATCCCATATTCTCTCTGAAAACAAAGTAGGGAAAATGAAGACAATCGCAAGAAAACATAAATTATCACGTACCACAGTTTTACAGTCTTCACGAAATCATAACAATAAACATACATATTATACATTACAGGCTATGCTATGAACTGTTATGACGTATTTAACCAATGTCCGCTGCCTGCAGTAGGACTTATGGATATACCATCCTGAAACCAAAAACGAGGAAACCTCCATTATTTCTGAACAATGTAAGGAAGTAAAGCGACTCAAAAATATCAATGACCTTTCTTCTATATGTCACTAATGTTCACATATACGACTGTACAGTATAATATAAAGGAATTTAGCTTATTTTTCTTTCGTTATTGTGTCATACACCATCCATTCCCCCTATAACATGCCACAAGTGCAATACCATCAACATAAGTATGACGAAGCGAATCAACAAATCTATATGAAGACATATCAGAAGCTCTTTTGGGGCCAAATTTAATAGTGCAAGTGTACTCTTTTTCCAAGTGGAGCTCTGATAAATTTTATAATCCTAACATTACCGAGCAACGTGCAGCTCCATGGTATACGTATCAACAGTAAAACTTTGATGTCTTCTGTGTATAAATTCAATTTAAATCTTGTTTACGAGATATCTAGCAATGTGGCATACAAAACAAAACATTTTTTGGAAAGAAGATGCATATATTAGGACTTTCTTAAGACAGAGAAAACTCATTAATTATTCCAACTTTCATATATAAGAAACGAAACAAAAAATGTAAACTAACCATTGTAGGTGAGACTTTTTCAATCGGGTTTACAAATTGATAGATGGATAATAATTCATAAAGAGATGACAAGATAAACAATATATGTGAAACATATCTTAAAAAAAAACACTAAATTGAAGTAGAACATTAAGGCTACATGCTTCTGTAGAAAATAGAAACAATTTAGGCATTTTTGTAAATAACAAAAATACCTCAACTTTCAGCAGGTGACTCAACATGAGAGCTCCCTTCCCCACTATATTGCAAATCTTCAATTTCGTCCGGAGCAATCCAAGATATGGGAATGGCAGCAACTATCATAAAAATTATTCAAATCAAGCCTAACTATAATCTGACTATCTAATAAATATATATATGGCGGAGAATATATACAGAAATACGTCAACATGAAGACCTAATACAAAAGCAAATATGGAACTATTTGGAAATCTTATTAAATCAGCATCAAACGTCAAACCTGGCATCGCAGCTTCACCCGTGTCGTGTGAAGCAGAAGAACGGGCAAGACGCTTTCGCACATAATTTTTCTCCAATGGTACAGGAGTCTGAAAGGAGAACTGTGACATTGTTATGCCTATGTATTCTGGATGCTCATTTAGGTACCTTGAAAGAACGTAGGGAAACACACAAAATAAGTAAAAGCAAAAGATTTTGAAGTCTAAAATATAGAACCTTCAGAATAAAAAACCTAAGCAGCTTTTAATGACCATCAACAGATAAATTGTACCTCTCAACTTCCCTTGTTGTTCGTAACCACTTGCCTGATGATGGAGGAACGTAATACCTGTTAGAAAAAATGACAGCACCCAATTCAAGTCAAAATGACATTTCCATAGCTCAAAGCCTTTTCTAAATGAGCTAGCAAAAATATGGATTCCCAAACATACACGTCGGCGAATTTTGTGCCTCCTTCAGCTCTGAGTCGTAAAATTCGTTGCCAGCCTGGAGGTGGTTTAGGAATACTGGGCTTGTCTATTGCCCAACGCCAACTGCCATCATCTTTCACAAGATCTGGTTTGACGTCACATGTTACTTCAGGACGCCATTCATGAGCCATTTCACAAACAAAAGGTTGTTCCACTATTGTTTCTCGTATCTGCTCATACTTCTCTTTTGTGGGAATGAACCTCCATTTTAAGCAGTTGGCACACTGAACGGTAAAATTTGTTATTGAATCCGAAAGCCTTTTAGATGCCTTTTGTGAAGAGGTGGGACGGGTGACAGATTTGGTTTCAGGAGCAACATTTGATGAGCTTCCTTCCATTTTCAAAATAACTGTCAATATGAGAAGAAACAAAATCATTAAAAAGAATAGAACACAATAGTGGCAAAAGAAGAAATATTGATTGCAACGCAGTTAATGGAATTTATATTTCAAACAAGATGATAATCTTTAGGTTCTATTTAGAATATGTGCAATCTATAGCTTTATTTTCTTCTCTTTTTTAGAGCAAGTTTGAATAAAAAACCATAACGGTCAAATAATTCCATAAAAAAAAGGTGAGTTAAAATTGGTATATTAGTGAACGCATCCATCTCAACAAAAATATGACAAAATAGGAACATGGAATACCAAAATCTCCAAAAACAAAAGACACAAGACAGCTAGGTCATGTCAATTAATATAAAACAAAAATATATATTTGATAGACATATAGCAACAATTAACTAAAGAAATCTAGAAAATACATATTTAGAAGAAACAAATAACTAATAGTCTCCAGCGTCATAGTTAAAATTCATATCTTCTAACCGGCATTATCAAGAACATAATTCAACATATAAAGGCGTAACTAAAAAGTTAAATCAACAAAAAGAAATCACAACATTAGTCATCTTTCATTAATGTTGCAATGTTATATTGCATAAGTACTTTATGTGAATGATCTCTGATCTTTGTTTTACACACATATTACACTTAAAGGCCCAGGTCATGTCATGTTTAAATGTTAGACATGGAAAGGGCATGTTCCTGTAAGGGCCTGGGTTGGGAGTTTTGGGTACCAGTTATGGAGATTTTATAAAGTACCCATTTTCGGTGATTTTTATTAGTGATTTTTAGAAATCTATGTTTGAGTGTTTATTATCCAACGGTTCTGAAAGTTTTTTAAGAGAATAAAGTTACATATATATCTATATGTAAAAAATGTAGGTATATGAATAAACAATATGAAGTAAATTCCTGCACTCCTTGCAATTCAAAGTAGCTTTACATAATTTACTCAATCATTTCTCTTGTGATGGACTCACCTTGGAATAATTATTGTTACTTTTAATAAGCTCTTGCATGCCAATTATTTTCTATTGGATTATAAGATGAAGAAAAAAGAATACAATTGTGGAGCTAATTATTATGAGTAGGTACATCTAAGCTCTTTCTGCTAAATACATCTTAAGAGCTGACATCCATCAGCTTTGAACAAAATATAAGTTGCGAGATAACTATTTGAACTCAATTATTTCTCTGCATTTTGACATGTCTTCATTAATAATATTCTTTTGAAATTATGCCACAAAAATTAGTAAAATACCCACAACTTTGTAGGATTTTCAAGAAGAAAAGTCTAACATTAAGCATGCTACTCATCATCATCTTCAACCCCAATCTCAACTAAATGCACCTGTGCATTGTCATTCGAAGAAGATTGGTTTGCACACTACAATAACACTTTATCTATAAGATGTTTAGCCCTAAAATCCAAAAAAATTTAGCAACTTGTTCTTCAATTGTGGCTTGTAGAGTTTCACTATGTCTGCCTTCCCTTACTAAAATAATACAAAAGTCAATAAATGATGCGCGACTCAATCGTATCAAATGTGGACCACTTGATCCCGCAACAACTTGCATTCTCTTCATCGTACTCGCTTACTATACATATGCATTGGCAAATGATTCAATTCAATCTTGAACTAGTTCATGCAGTAGGCTGCTGTGTTAATTTAAGTCCATGTAGCAGGAGAAACATCATATGGAAAAGATGTACACACATGGAGATATACATGATAAGATCATCATCATCAAAACAGTGACGGTCGGCTATCTAACATTACAAAATTGTAGACATAAAAGAGACAACAAAAAAAATAAACAATTAGCAACAAAAATCACATACAATGATAACCATAAATAAATCACATAAATTAGTCTAGAAAGCAATGATGGTTTGATAGTAACAATGAATATACTGCCATTAAGTACAAAGATGCCTCATTTAATTAGTTCGGTTTGGTGTGCTTTAAATTGAACTTTTTAAATGTATTCACAAGAAAAAAAGATGCCATTCATGGAATCCACCAAACAATCTTAAGAAGCTAATAAGGAACTAGATATAATCGAACAAGTATAAGAGGAGAGAGTACCTGATGGAAGATCTGAAGAGTGGGTACGTTCTGAAGCATTTGGAGAGAGAGAGTTATTTGAAGAGGATTTCTTTTCTTCTTGTCCAACCATAATTCCTTTTTAGGGTAGATTTGGAAATAGTTGTTTTTAGAGACAATAAAATCGGAAGAAAATTTGAAAAGCCCAAAAATCACCAATTTGTTGAGTAGAGAATTACAACCCAGATTACACTACACTGAATCCAGCGCCCCCAATAAACTAACAAATAACTTGTTTTCTCAACATCTCGTGAACAGTGTCACCCAGATGCAGTCAAAATCAGCGGAAAAAATCTGGCAAGCAGGCCCTATGTGTGTATTCTTCGCTGGTTCATAATATTTAAAGGGGAAAAGACCTCCAAAAATGCTGATTTCTTAAATAAAGAAAAAAACACGACTATTAAACTGCTGATCTTAGATTACAAATCAGTTGCTACAAAACCAAAGAATAAACGAGAACGCTATGTAGCTTGAAAGAAATGCACAAAAAATAGAGAAAATCCAGACTCCTTACAGGATCAGAAAGCAAAAAATTAATTATAAGAAGAAGAAATTTTTTTTTTTAAAGAAAAATCATTCGCCTGAAAAAAATGAATCACCAGTTAAGAATCTAACAGAAACGCGGAAAGAGGATATCAAAATATGTGATGAATAAATGTAAGAGAACAAAATATTTACCTTGGTATGGCGGCGGTGGCGCGGCCACGGCACGGCTTCGGCGGAGGCAGACTGAGGTGTTTCTGATTTTAGGGAAAATTGAGGTATACAAAAGGTATGAATTTTGACTTTAGAATAAATTGCAACTTTAGTCCTTAACATTTTTCTATTTGTTCATAATCACCCCTAACCTTAGTTCGTAGCAAAATCGTCCTCACCCCATGAAAGTAGGTTTTACCATAATCATGACAGACTATCGATAGAGTATTTTACAATCGCCTCCCTGGTGCGTCAACGAATTAGGATGGACATGGGGAACATGGTTTTCACCCAAATTCGCCCCGACTCTTATGTTTCATTTTTATGTTACTAAATATAAATCAAATATAAAAATACAAAAGTTAAATAAATAAATAAATAAATAAGGATACGAAGCAGAAAATGGGGATATATTATTACAGGCCCACCTTCCGAAAATACCCAAGGAGTCAAGAACCACATTTTTTTTTTATAAGAGCACAACATTTTAATTGTATGAAATGTTCATTACATTTAATCATTGCCACACTTATGCGTCCAATGTTTTTTCATTGTATTCTTATTTTCGGTCTTTCATTAATTAATACATCTTGTTTCGAATAATGATTTCAGTCAAAAATTTCGTTAAAATGGAATAAAAAGATTTATTCACCTCTCATATATTTAATAAGTAGTAAAATAAAAATAAATTCAAAATTATGATTAAATACTTATCCATCGGTTTAAAGCACGATGACAAAAAATTTGTATGGAAACCGTCATTAAGGACAAAATTTGCTAATTGATGAAAGGTAAATAACAAAAATATGACGAAAAAAGTTAAAAACATAAATTTAACAATGAATAAAGATTAGGGGCAATAATACAATTAAAATGTGATGTGTACATAAGAAAATCAACCCTTCAGATGCTCTCTCTGCCCCATGACGAATGCCCCTTGTCGACTCGCTTTGAGTTGAGTTCGATCGGGTTAAAAGCGTGATGCGAATATAACTACCCAATAGAGATAACTGTTCTAGCCAGTTAACTTTTCTGTTAAGCTAATATGTGTAAACTATGTGAGTGACTATTGTAAAGATCAAATGGACAAGACATCAATAATACTAAGAGAGAACAAGCTCTTGTTTGAGCCCCTTTTATCTAATTTTTATTTTTATTTTTAAAATTTATTTTCAATAATACATTCTTCCAATAAAATATTTTGCACGTTGATTAAAAAAAATTTACTTTTTAACCACACATTCTCCAAAAATTCTCTATTACAATACTCATTCTCAGTAAATGAGGTGATTCAAACACAGGCTAAATAAGTAGAGTCAAAAGATAGAAATGGAATAAAAGACTTCTACGGATATTTAAATATTGTTGGTTCAACTCTAAATTAGTGTGTGTAAATTACTTCTAGGCAGTATATTTGTGGTTAAAGTGATTGTGATTGAATAAAAATATAAAAATATTAGATATGTAAAGTATTTGTTCAATGTGGTGTTAAATTTGGAATACTCAACATTTATTGAATTGTAATACATAGGGTGAATGGACGTATTTGGGATACTCTAAAGTGGATTTGGCTGTTGTAAGTGTTGAGTTTTTTGATACCCAATAAATTCGGGTGATAACGATAAATTGATGTTGGATATTTTATCGACACCAAAGCGATGGCTCGACTCTGAAACAATTAATACACCTTTGAAGGGCCTAAGTTTTAGTTAGGTTGATAGTTTGGTTAATGTATGGATTTGGTTATTGTTAACCCATTAACTTGGCCAATTATGAGTGAGTCTTGGCCCAAAACTATATGACAATCGTTTGAGTGAGGAATGGGCAGTCGTGGAGGTGAGTTTCTTGGTGAGATTCAACCATTGTTCTTCTCTTCTCCTTTCTCCTTATGTGGGTTGCATATCTCCATCATCAATTGTCTCCTTTGTGAGGATAAAATCGAGGCAAACAAAGGTGTTAATAATTGTTGGGTCGATCCGATTGATTGGTGATCGTTTGGTTGATTTTCTGAGCCCGAAATCAAGATTTCTCGAAGGTTTCCATGACAAATGGTATCAGAGTTTGTGTTGTTGAGAAATCTGTGACTTTTTCGACCAAAAAGTGGCTGGAAGTGGTCCAAAATCGATCTGGAAAATCGGTAGACAACTTGATAGAATTCTGGGAATTGTTTCTTCTCTACCGGAACTATTTTAGGGTTTTCCGGCCAAACCGCTTACCCTTGGGAGAAACGGCAACCGCTGCATGACGTGCAAGCGGAGGAGGTCCCTGCGGTCATGCGCGTGTCACTAACGGCGGTGCGTAGTGCCGGGGCATGAAGCCCACACGCAGAGACAGTCGAGGTGCGTGCTGGCGTGTCGATCGGATTCCGGCGATAACTCCAAAAGACATAATGTTGTTGGTGTGATACGGACCCTCTGGTGTTGTCGGATTTCAAGTTTGGGCATCATGGTGAAAGTTGGACGATTTTGCCCTTGGACATTTGGGTACTGTTTTGTGTTGACATGAGTGCCGAAGACTTTAGGACGAATAGTGACGGTTCAAAAGTGATGAATTCGCATATCTTAGTATTTACAAACCTTCAGACGTGGTTCGCTCAGTATTGTGTTATTTTTATTTTATTATTGCAGTTGTGGTTATCGTGTAAGTTAACGCTTTACTTTTCTCTTTAAAAGTCATCGTGTGAGGTAACATTATAATTGGGGTTTCCGTGAAGGGGTAACCATTACCTGTTACTAGACCTATGAATTACTTGTTAATTATTTGCCTGAAATTTTTCGTAAATCTGTTGTCAATTGTTTTTCATTATTAGAATTGCACGTGATCTTAGGAAAGTTTATTTGACCATTCTGTGTGAATAGTGTATGTACTTTTCTTGTGGTAGTCTGGTTGCATTTTGTGTTTTATGCATTTTTGGTAAAAATGACAACACGTTTTGAATTATGCCTCTTTAATGAATAATGTGATTTTTCAATTTGGCAAAACAAAAAGGTTTTCATAAAACTTTTTTATAGCAAATGTGGTCTAAAGCAAGTACGAAAAATAAGATGTATTTTAACTGTAGTAAATTTGGACATGGTGAAATAGTTTGTCCTGGGAATGATAATAAAATGAAAGATAAGATGAGAGCTGAAGCGAATGTGATTTTAGGGTTGAGTGATGACCCTAGTGAGATTTATTGAGAGTAAACCTAGTTACTGCATGTGCATCCGCGTGTAATCATTTCTGCATGTTTGTGATTGCTTAATTCTGTTGTATGGTTGTATGTGCATTTGCATGAATTTGAGAGCAATTTTATTACTTGGTGTAATTGTTTGCATGCATAATGGGTTGGGATGCATTAGCAGTGTGTAGTATGTCTTTTGGTAAGATAGATTATAGATGCCTAGAGGTACATTGGTGTTTTGTGCCGGGGATGTGGAGTGTAGCATTTGGATCATGAGTGGAGAAGTGATCAAATGTTGGAATTATTTATTTGAGAAAAGACCCTAATCAGGTGGAGTGTGAGAGAGACACATCTATCACTTCTATTAGGTGGAGACCCATTATCCACGTAGGTATGGACAAGTAATGTGGTGATAGAGGATTATCCTAAGAATTTAGGATCTATAGAGACTTACCGTTAGACATGGGTTGAGTGATCTAGTAAGCCTGGTGGGCCATGAGGTGAGATATGTGTTCTCGAGGTGTGAACAACAAGGAATGAGATATGATAAGTGTGGTGAGATCTATGGTTATTTATACATTTGCTGCATATGTGTTGGCATGTTGATTAACTTGGGTGTTAATATGTGGTTCTATGTGAACATGTGGGAAAATATTTATGTGTTATCTTATATATCATATCTTCATCGTATACTTATTTGCTTTGATTGATTACTGTAATTATCTGCTTCTACTTGGGTGTTCTTGATAGCCCTGGTAAGTACATGAAGCATGTATGGTATGTGTTTCGGCTCCGAAACAAGAGGTAAGGTCTGTGATACTAATTTTATTTGTTACCTTGATTATGCAAGTATAAACTGTATGTTTTGGTTACTTGCAGGTTGATTCGATATCAAAGTGGAGATTTGTTAGTTTTTTTATACCCAATAAATCTTGGGCGATGATGTTAAACCGGTTTNGGTGAGTATATGGAGCATGTATGTGATAGTAATTTTATTGGTTACCTTGATTGTGCAAGTATAATCTGTGTATTTTGGTTGCTTACAGATTTATTGGGAATCAGGGTGGAGATTTGTTGAGTTTTTTGATATCCAATAAATCCGGGCGATGACGATAAACCGATATTGGATATTTTATCGATACCAAAGTAACGACTCAACTCTGAAACAATTAATACACCTTTGGAGGGTCTAAGTTTTAGTTGGATTGGTAGTTTGGTTAATGTATAGATTTGGTTATTGTTAACCCATTAACTTGGCCTATTATGAGCGAATCTTGGCCCAAAACTAAACCTAATGCCTATATATATATATATATAACATCACCAAGTGTCTCCTTTGTGGGGATAAAATTGAGGCAGCCAAAGGTGTTAATGATTGTTGGGTCGAGCCGACTAATTGGTAATCGTTTGGTAGATTTTTCGAGCTCGAAATCAAGATTTCCGCGACAGTAAGGAGCAATTTTGATTCCTCCATATAAATAGGTATGTATTTCAGTCGTATCCCTGAAAATTGAATGGACGATGTTGCCTCGCTTATTTTCTCTAGAAATTGAAATGTAAATTTTTTTTCTAGCTTCTCTAATGTGTTTTTGGTTATCTGAAGGAGAAATTTAAGATCCTCAGGTGAGTATATGGAGCATGTATGTGATAGTAATTTTATTGGTTACCTTGATTGTGCAAGTATAATCTGTGTATTTTGGTTGCTTACAGATTTATTGGGAATCATGGTGGAGATTTGTTGAGTTTTTTGATACCCAATAAATCCGGGCGATGACGATAAACCGATATTGGATATTTTATCGACACCAAAGCAACGACTCAACTCTGAAACAATTAATACACCTTTGGAGGGTCTAAGTTTTAGTTGGATTGGTAGTTTGGTTAATGTATGGATTTGGTTATTGTTAGCCCATTAACTTGGCCTATTATGAGCGAATCTTGGCCCAAAACTAAACCTAATGCATATATATATATATATATATATAACATCACCAAGTGTCTCCTTTGTGGCGATAAAATTGAGGTAGCCAAAGGTGTTAATGATTGTTGGGTCGAGCCGACTAATTGGTTATCGTTTGGTTGATTTTTCGAGCTCGAAATCAAGATTTCTCGAAGATTTCCGCGACAGTAAGGAGCAATTTTGATTCCTCCATATAAATAGGTATGTATTTCAGCCGTATCCCTGAAAATTGAATGGACGATGTTGCCTCGCTTATTTTCTCTAGAAATTGAAATGTAAATTTTTTTTTCTAGCTTCTCTAATGTGTTTTTGGTTGTCTGAAGGAGAAATTTAAGATCCTCATATCAATATTTAGTGGGTACATTTGTTGTACTGTGAAGTATAGTTTGGTTTAGGCATCAGAGGAATTTGTATAGAAGAAAGAGAAGTTTGAATGTTTTCACTATGGTCTTTATTTTTTGGGACTTTTTGCTGCAGTAGCATTCAGCCTCTGTAACATGGTTTTGGCTATTTGAAGTAGTAATTTCAACTCCTCCATATTAATAGTTATGTATTTAAACCCTATCCTTTTTTATTGAATCAATGACGTCGTTCTCGATTATTTATACTTTCAAATCTAGATTAAAATCCATTTTTTGGATTATCTAACATAGATTTGGTCGTCTGAAAGATTAATCTTAGGTCTTCCATATTAGACTATATGTATTTAGTCTCCAAATAATTTATTTTAGCTCTCTATGGCTATTGAAAATGAAATTGTTACTGTGGTCTGGTCTGGTTGTTAGTGTATGAATATCTAGTTTCATGAAATTTGTTTAATTATGTTTCGGGTTTTGTGATTTTTGCATTTTTAATGTGTTTGGGTGATCTGATGTGGATGAAATATATCATATTTTTCTGAGTATGGGTTAGAAACCTAATATTTTTTGTATCGTATAATCAAAATTTCAAATTTCAGTTTATTCTTCAATTATAAGTTAGTTTGTTACAGTGAAATTTGAAAATATGTAATTTTTTTTCCCTATGAAGTCTTGTTCATTTGAAATGGTGGTGTAAGTGAATCCATGTGTGTTTTATTGGTTAAAGTTGCCACATTTGAAAATGTTATTTTGAATTTGGAGGCATTGTTTATAGTGGAAAGGAATCAGCATCTAGTTGCTGCTAATGCTTGATACTAAATCTAGCATTGTTGTATATGTGTTCACTGTTGCGCATAAGAAAGATCCATGCCCAGAAAAGTTGAATTTGGGCGTTCGTGCTTATCGTACCGAGGTAAGTATCTTTTCTTTCGTAGATAATTACTCGTATATATAGAGAGATAAATAAGTTTTTTGAAGAACATGATCATATGGATATATATTCAGGGTCCTTAAATTACTTGGTGGCTATATAATTCTTAAAAACCTTCACGTAGTCTCATGCAGAATGTTTGTTTGTTCCGCTTATGATAAATTGCAGAAAGGTGTACTTCTCGTTCTTAATGTAGTAAGAAAAGCAAACCAACTTCTTCTTAATGATCTGTAAATTGTAATAATTTATGCTATTTGACAATGTTTGTAGCGATTTGAGGTTGTAAAAATACTTTTAAAAAACATATATATGATAAATTAGATACATATAACTTATTGTACATAATAAACCTTGACATATTTAGCTATATCCCTCTTCATGTCTTCCAACCAAAATACTGCTTTCAAATAGTTGTACATCTTTGTGCCTCTCGGGTGCACTGATTAAGGAGAGGATTGAGCCTCTTTTAGAATCTCTATTTTTGATTCCTCGAAATCCGATACAAAAATCCGTCCTTGATAATATAATGCTTTATCTTCAGCTATGGTGAAATCCTTCCACTTTTTTGAGTTAATCTCAGACTTGATATACTTAAAAGACTGATAACTCTTTTGATGTCTTTTAATTCTGTCACGGAGTATGGGTCGAATAGAGAGAGCTACTATTCGGGCGACCATACCTAACTGAGTGGTGACAACCTCGAGATTGAATCTCTCAAATTCCCTTCATAGTGGTTTCTACGTAGTCAACATAGTTAATTGACTTGTCATTTTCCGACTCAAGGCATCAGCTACCACATTCGCCTTGCCTAGGTGATAATGAATTTCACAATCGTAATCCTTTACTAACTCAAGCCACCTTTTTTTCATATTCAACTCCTTCTGGGTGAAGATGTTTTTGAGGCTTTTGTGGTCCGTATAAATGTCACATTTACCTTCGAAAATATAATGCCGCCAAACTTTAATGCATGGACCACCGCGGCAAGGTCTAGGTCATACGCGTGGTAGTTTTTTCATGTAATTTTAATTGTATTGATGCATTGGCAACCACTTTGCCTGCTGCATTAAGACACATCACAAACCTTGCTTCGAAGCATCACTATAGATCACAAAACCACCTAACTCATTAGGTATGGATAACATTGGGGTGTTCACCAACTTATATTTTAATTCCTCAAACTAGTTAAACTTCACACCCTTGTGTGTTAACTGTGTCAACGGTCCTGATATTTCAGTGAATCCTTCAATGAACCTCTAATAGTCCTGCTAAGCCTAAGAAACTACGAATTTCTCCTACATTGGTTGGCCTTGTCCAATTCAACACTGCCTCCACTTTACTAGGATCCACCTCTATCTTTCGGGCCGTGACAATATGTCCAAGGAATGCTACTCGCTCCAACCAAAACTCAGATTTTTTCAACTTGGCATAGAGTTTCTCCTTTTTCAAAACCTCCAACACAATCTTTTAAATTCTCCTCATTACTTCTTAAGTAGATCAGGATATCATCGATGAACACAATAACAAACTGATCTAGATACTTGTGGAAAATGTTGTTCATCAAATCCATAAAGACTCCAGGAGCATTAGTTAAATAAGAACTCGTACTGAGTTTTAAAAGCAATCTTAGAGATATCATATCACTGGCTTTTATCCTCAACTGATGATATCCCGACCTTAGATTGATCTTTAAGAATACTATTGCCTCATAATTGATCAAACGGATCTTTAATTCTAGAAAGTGGATACTTATTCTTGATGGTGATCCTATTTAATTCTCGGTAGTCGATGCACATCCTCATAATCCATCTTTCTTCTTAACGAGTAACATTGGCGCTCTCCAAGGAGACGCATTAGGTCTTGTAAAGCCATTTCCCAATAATTCCTCGATTTGTGATTTCAATTCCTACAATTCCTTTGGTTCCTTTCTGTAGGGAGCTTTAGAAATAAGAGCAGAGCTAAGAGTTAGATCAATTGTGAACTCTACTTCTCGCTCAAGAGGTATTCCAGGCAAATCTTAGGGAAAGATTTCTGAAAATTCACGTACTACTTTGACATCTTCGACTGTCAGTGCTTTATCTACCTTGGCCAGTACAACATTAAGAATTCTATGCAACCCTCCGACTTCAAAAGTTTTTGAGCCTTTAAGGCAAAAATGACTTTAGGTAGGGGTTTTGTTTTGTTTACTAAAAGGTGAAGTTCACTCATCCAGGCCATTTAAAAATCACTTCCCCCTCAAAGCATAGAATTGTTATGTGGTTATTTGAAAGCCAGTTCATTCTCAATATTGTGTCCAACTCACGCATGTTCAAGACATATAAGTTCATGTTCAAGATCCTACCATCAATTTTCACCCCTACTGTCTTTACTATGTAACTTGTGTTAAGTACATCCCTGAAGGATGATAACCTCTAATGGTTTATTGGCAACTTTACTATTTACATCTATTGTGCTCATAAATTTCGGCGATAGAACCTTCAGGGGTTGTTTAATTGGTTAGGCATTGGGTTTACTCCCAATGGTCACCAATTTGAGTCCTCTTAGGATCGCTGAGGTGAGTACCCGTTCGTAAACTTCAGGACCTCGTAGGATTAGTCGAGGTGCGCGCAATCTAGTTCAGACACCCACGTCTATTAAAAAAATAAAATTTCAGTGATATAAAAGAGTGGATGGAACCAAAATCTATCAAAACATATGCGGGAGTACCAGATATGAGAATGTTACCTGCCAAAACATTTCAGCCGACAACCTCTTCACGTTCAATAAGGGCATAGACCTTGGCTTGCCCTTTAAGAGGATTCCTGAGTTTTTGCTGTTGGGGTGGTTGCCTCGACTTCTGATTCTTAGGGTAAAACTTTGTCACGTGAACTGTATCTCTACAATAGAAGCATACATTGGTCCATAGGAGGCATTTCCCAACGTGACACTTCGACACTTGTCACAAATTGGATTCTTTGAGTATTTGCTCGAAACTTACTCTCCTTTTCCCTTCTTTACAAAATTTTGCTTTCATTTATCTTTGTGATCCTCCCATTTATGCTTTTCTGGCAGTCCAAGCTACTGAGGTTTACTAGTACTGTCGATGTTTTCCCTAAAGTTGGCCAAGTGTGCCTTTGACAGTACTTCGTGGTATGTACTCAATTCAAAGATGACCACAGATTGTCGGGGATCATCACGTAGACCTTGTTCAAAACATCTCACTTTCTTTTCCTCTGTATTAACCAATTATTGGGTGTAGCGAGATAGTTCCTCAAACTTCCTTTCATAATCCGCCAGTGTCAAGTTTCTTGTCTGAACACTAGGAATTTTGCTTCCTTCTGGTTTCGGATGTTGGTGGTGAAGTATTTTTGTAGAAATAATATTTTAAATTCATTCCACATCTAGCCTTGACCAGCTGCTTTGGACATGCTGGTCATTTTTAACTACTGTCTTGCTCCTTTATCTAGCATAAAGGTTGCACATATTACCTTCCGAGGTTCGGGCACTCAACAAGTTCAAAGATCCGTTCTTGCTTGCTTATCCATTCTTCTGCCTTTAGTGGATATGTGCATCTCTCAAAGCTAGGGGTTGTAGCTTACGATATTGTTCCACTAATGTAGCCACACTCCTCTCTACAGATGGTGGTACAATAGGTAGTGCGGTAGGTGGTGCCATGTTGCATATCACTTCAAGAAACTGCATGAATTGGTCATTCTAGTTGTGATTGTTTTCATTGTTCATTTTAGTTGCTCTGGTCTAGGGTTGACTGTTCCTATTGTTCATGTTTCTAGAGCGAGTTGCCATAACCTTGATAAAATGCAAACGTAAAATCACTTAATTACTAGATTAAGAATAAAAATTAGTAAATCTTATTTCATTCAATCTCAATAACTTGCATAAACCAAATGGACTTCTTAGTATCCAATACATCCACTAATTTAAATAAAAATTAGTCCACGCATGACAATCATATGTAAATTCCTATCATCTAAAAATTTTCCCCAACTCTCTCATTTCGGCATGCCTCTGGATTTTCCCTAGGGTTATGACCAAGATTCTCCTGAAAATATGGTTCAAGGTGGTACTCAAGGCTCTCTTCAGGGTCTTCTACGGGGTCTTCCTCTTCCCTTATCATTTCTCCAATAATATTACCCCTTCTGTCAACTGCTGGTATACTAGGAAAATTGTTAACACTTGGTGGGCTACGTGGACGACGGCGATCGTGCTCATATGCCAAAGAGTCTTTTCAATATTCCTAATGTTTGAGCATTAATAATCCATCTATCCCTCAAGCACGCAATCAACACGACATGGTCAGTTTGGTATTCGAACATTTCCTCAAGTCTCTCAACAAACCATCTCCAATAAGGGCTAAGCATTTTATAGAGATGATAAACGATTACATCCCTATAAAACTTGTGTTCGTTATTTCCAGCTCCTCTGATGATCCTCTCTAAGGCATCTAAATGTTCCAATGGATTGTAGTTGGGGTTCCTCACGTACGTTCTATGCAACCTCAAGAACATATCTCATCTACGAGTTTGATCTTTAGCCAATTCTGTGCATCTATTAACCATGTAAGAAAATAAATTTATGATTAATCAATTTTCTTACGTAAATCAATGTACACTAAGTCAAGTACGTAGTTTTTAAACATACTTCCTAATTTAGTAATGTCCGTGTTTGAGGTGTCCAAACAAAATAGAAGTTACTTAATTTGGAAGTTTCCGAATTTAGAAACTTCTATTCCTAGGACTATAGATCTTTTCATAAACCTACACTTTCCAATATAGGAGGAAATTTCTATAATTAGGCACATATTCGTAATTATGCACAATTCAATAAAATAACAATTCTGATTCATTTTAGACATAATTTCGTGCATATTTCATTCACGTGCATATAATCATGTATAATTTCCATAAAATTGTATGTTAGGTAATCGTGATTTCGTAAATAACATAATTTAATTCAAATAACATCACATTATATAAAATTACACCATTGAAAATCACATATCTTTCTACTTGATTTGAGACATCGAAGATTAGACCATAGTATTGTGTGATGGTAGCCTTATCATCCCTCAAATATTTTATTGTTATTTTATTATTAAAAAAATTTGAAATCAGTAAAATCGTAAATTCATAAAATTTTATTTTCCATTTTTTTTTTTAAAATATGCACGTGTCGCTGTTTACNATATCTTTCTACTTGATTTGAGACATCGAAGATTAGACCATAGTATCGTGTGATGGTAGCCTTATCATCCCTCAAATATTTTATTGTTATTTTATTATTAAAAAAATTTGAAATCAGTAAAATCGTAAATTCATAAAATTTTATTTTCCATTTTTTTTTTTAAAATATGCACGTGTCGCTGTTTACTATGAACAGAAACTGTGCGTCACTATTCACATAAACAGTACAATCACAAAAGTTTTCATAACAAAAAAAAAAAATTAAGAACAACATATTTAAACTTGAAATCCAAAATAAAATGATTGACAAAACGTTAGTAAATCTTAACATAACATTATTAAAATGTTTTATTAGCCACTGTTGCGTACTCTTCCGATCTTCATCCATCTCAATTCATTGATTAAATATTACCTTAAAAAAAATTCATATTTCATATGAGATGATAATTTCAATAAGTGAAATAACGTAATATGAAAAACAGAAGTCCATGAATTTCGTGAACATACTTGATGAGAACCAAACTTTACGGTTCTAATTTTGTGCGTACCGCTACTAAACTCCATGATTTTATAACATGATCATAAACAATGATTTTTATAACTTTAAATAATGAAATATATATATTTTACTTATCTCATAAATTGATTAAGATTTGATAAAACACGTATGAAAAACTTTACCAAGAATTCACTTATGAATTTGTGTGTGTTAGGAAAAACAATTGTTTTGTCGTGTTGTAGGTAATGGAAAGAATTAAATAAGGTCATGATGTGACACGTGAAATCTTTCCTTATGTGACAAATGGAAACATTCCATTACTTTTATTATATCTATAGTAATTTTCCATCTATTTCCACTACAATCATTTCATTTAGCATATATATATATATATACATATTTACATGCATATATACATATATATTATAGTAGTTACCAAATATAATTATAGTAATTTCATTTATTCAAGAATTTAATTATGGTGGCAGTCAAAGGGGAAAGAAAAGGGAAAAAAAAGTTTTTTTTTAAATCAATTATGTCCTTAACTATGGAAAGTCCACGGTTTGATCCCTAAACTATGTAAATCAAACAATTTGATCCCTAGTTTTTTTTTTTTCAAAATCTCACTATAAGGTCCTAATTTCCAAAATGAATGACTATAAGAAATTTTCGGAGTGTTATAACATACATCCTGCAGCCCACACGACGAAACCATCCTAAAGTTTTTATTTTAGAAGGACTGTCTATCAAGACTTATCGCTACCATAACCCAAATACAAGAGGGTTGAATTTTGAAAGTTTTGACTATTATTCATAACCATTTTTATAGTTATAGAAATAACTTATTGTGGATTATTGTATTCCTTTGAATGTATAAATTATTTTTGTATTACCAATATCTCATGGTATCTAAATACTGATGTTCAGATCTACTAAAAGATCTCTGATTGATGAATGTTATCTTAAATCATTCGTGCATCTCAGTGACATGCTAACAGTCTAACACTGGAGGGATATTTATATAATTTAGAGTGTAAGATAGATAGATTCGTCGATTTTGTGATTACCAACTTGTTATTTTATTTAGCATCATTTCTGAAGTTATTTTTGTTAGAATTTAATCTAGTTGCAATACAGTAAAGTGTATAAATAAAATTTATTGACCGATTGAGTCTCGTGACAGCACGATATCCTAAAGCAAGATTTCCCGTCGATAACTGCTACGACCTCTGTGGACAATCACTTCTAGGA
>CAIGRP010033487.1:0-21660 GCA_903798385.1 Fraxinus cuspidata
AAGATCTTAGAATTCATTATTTCAAATAAGTATGTTACCCCGAAATTCATATAGAGTATGCTACAAATTATTTCACCTAGTATACTAGCTAGAACTAATAGGGTACTTAATTTCATATGTTGGGTGTATCAGCTCAACAGAGACTTGTAGATTGTGCCACAAAATCATCATTTACTACATAACGTTGGTAATAATCAAATGTACGTGCCTTTATAAATAAACCTTAAACCTAATCTGAACCCCAACCTTTCAAGAACGTGTGGAATATATTCATAACCCTTAAAAATATCACAAGACATCCCCAACATTTGAGGAAATAGGAATGATGGGTACCTTATGATAGAATTCGTCAATTTCAATAGTTAAGATCAAATAAAAAGACAAATTGCCCTCCTCTTTGAAAAGAACCAAATGTACCCCACCAAAAAAAAAAAAAAAAACAAAGTTATAGGGGTGCAATAATGGGCGGTCCAGTTTGAATCATTTTCCCATGTATTGAACCCATAGGTCCGATCTTATTAAATCATCGACCTATAAAAATAATTCCAAGCTCGCGGACTAGCCCGTTGTATAGAACTTCTCCTTGTCGATCCATGAATTATGCCACCAATACTCCATAAATAAAGGCTTTAGCTAATGGCCTAAGGCTGATGGACGATGCATCGGCTTTCTTTAAAGGCTAGACTGGTATTGAAGGAAATGATGTCCATGAGCCTTTCAAAAATCAAATTAACATTTAAGATTTTTGTAATATTAACACGAACTCGATGGTTAACTACCAAGCCCGATAATTTAAATTGGTCTAGTCCAAATTTTTTAGCTACTAGCCTTTTGATCGGCCAACTTAGGTTATTGACCAGTTCACATGTCACTATTATCGAGTGATCCTAGATGGGCCATATTGGGTTCGCCCCAGTTTAACACCACTACAAAGACGTCACCTTCTTCCTTCACCTCCAACCACCACCTACTACATCGGTCAACTTCTTCCAACACATTTCGACATCTTTTCTAAATCCCCTACCACCAACACTACACCTAAACCACCACTTTTTTGTTGACGGGGTAGTGGCAGCAGCGATAGGTTTACAAAATGTTGGGGGTTAGGTAGAACAAGAAGACTATTGGGGGTATGTGGTGGATGCTTTTGATAGTTCGGATGAAGGAAGAAGATTGCCTCCATGTTATTCTTTATTTTTGGGGTGCAGTTTGTTATTTTTTATTTTAATGTTTTCTCTAATTATTATTATTATTATTATTATTATTTTTTATTTAAGGGGATGACAATTTTTTTTTTATTTGAACTTACCAATTGAAATGGAGTGATTTGTCATTAGATACTTAACATGCCTATATCCTCAAACGTTGAGGATGTTTGGAGTTATTTTAAAGGTTAAAAGTTATCTTATAGGATTTTTAAAACAATTGGAGACTAAACTATTCATAAAATTAAGGATAATTGCAACCTCGATACCAAACTTTTTACTTTATTGTAGATTTAATTCAAACTTTTCATTTATGCCACCCATTGTACCAAACTTTCAAGAATTCACACTTGAAGTCCACTAGACCAAATATATAGATGGTCAAAATTAATTATTCTGATGGATTAATAGCAAAAAACTCCCTAAAAACGTTTCCAATTACAATATACATCATACCTATTTGAAATCGCAGAAAACCTCCATATTTGAAATATTTTGTGAGCAAAATACCCCTACTGTCCAATTCCGTTAATTTTTTCGTTAAAAACTATAAAAATTGCAAAAAATAAAAATGAATAATTACAGTTGAAATACTAAAATTTTTTATTTTTATTTTTCACAAATTACACCAAAATCTTTTATTTGTACCGATATTCTCAAACCACTAAAACTTATCTTCCACCCCACCCCACCCCAAACCAAACAAAAAATTGACAAAATTCTTCCCCCATTTCTACTCCTCTCTCAAACCCCACTCATATCGTCCATGTCCAACCCAAAATCAATTGTTTCTTCCGTTTTCAATCCAAACCCCCCTCCTCCATCAAAGATTTGAATAATTCTTCCATTAATCCTTTTAAGATCCATTTGAAATATGAACAGAACCAAAAAAAACAAAGGAGGTGATATTCAGAAGATACAGAGTATTTGCTCTGGCAGAGAGGAGATTTGGGTCATGTTGGATAAATGTGGCACAAGACCGGCGTCTAATGGGGATACAGCTGAGGCTACTTGGCCCAAGACTAAAACCAAGGATGGGAACGATGGGGAGGATGCAGACAAGGTGTTAGGTTTGTGAAAAAATTCTGTTTGATTTAGAAGTTTATTGCATGAAGCAAGCTTGTTGTTTAATCTTGGTTTAGAAGTCCAGTTTGATTATGAATAAAATTTCAGGGTTTTTGGGGAGTTTTATTGAAATAAGGACTTCTTCTTCATATTGGACTCCACAACTTGGAGGTTTGGCTTCTATATATACTCCACAAGGTATAGACACTTAGTAAGGGAGAAAAGACAAGACTCAAGAGATATTATAACAATTAGATCATTGTTGTATACATTAGAAATAAGAAAGAATTGTATAGATTGAGATGATCAAATCTTGTAAGATAATTTTTTATTTCTTGGTATAATAAATTCTCCTATTCCACAATTTTCTTGATTGTTGTGTGATCCATTAAATTTCATATTGTTCATATTTTTCGTCTTTAATTATTTGACCGATTTCTCAACAAGTGATATTAAAACGTTCTTGATATCGAGTTGGTTCATAACAAGTGAATTATTAAAGCGAGGTTGGAACAAGTTCGATTGTTTAGGGATGACAACTTTGAAATTTAAAATTCAGCTTTTGGATTGCAACAATAGATTTTCATTGTGGCAAATCAAGATGCGAGCGATTTTCGCTCAATTGGATCTTGATGATGCCTTGTTGGGGATTTATAGGATGCCTACAACAATGACTGTGGAGGAGAAACAACGGAAGGATCATAAAGCCCTATCTCAGATACATCTTCATTTTTCTAATGAAGTTCTTCAGGACGTGGTAAAGGAGAAAAGTGCCGCTACATTGTGATTAAAGTTGGAACAACTTTGTATGACAAAGAGCTTGACAAGTAAGTTACACTTGAAGAAGCGCTTGTATTCTCATCACTTGATGAAATATGGATCTTTGGAAGGTCATCTATCGGTGTTCAAGGAAATCGTTACTGATTTAGAAATAATGGGGTTAAGTATGATTAATAGGATTTAGGGTTAATATTGTTTTGCTCGTTGCCACCTTCATATATGATTTTTACAGATACCATTTTCTACAGTCGGGGATACTCTTACAATTGACGAGGTATATGATGCGCTTTATTCTAAAGAGAAGATGAAACATCCGGTCGTAGGTTTTGAGGCTCTTGAAGAGGGTCTTGTTATTCCTGAGAGGAAAATGGGTAGTCATGGAAGGGACAGAGTCAATGATAGCAACAATGGTATAGTCTATTGGTATACAAGAACAAGAGCCATGTGAAGAGGGATTGGTATGAGTGGCGGAAGAGGTTTGCTACTACAGATAATGATGAACAATCAGAAAATTCCGGTAATGTTAATCTTACAGAAGAGAATGGTGATGGAGATTTGTTGGTGATTACTAAAGGTGAATCCAAACGTGACGATGATTGGATTCTTGATTCAGCTTGCACTTTTCATATGTGTTCAAACCGGGATTGATTTTCTTAATATAAAATAGTTACAGGGGGTTCCGTGATGACGGAAAGCAATGGGCCTTGTGGGATAGCTGGAATTGGTAACATCAAAATCAAGATGTTAAATGGGACGGTTAGAACACTTAGCCAGGTTCGACATGTTCCAGGTATAAATAGATATATGATCTCTTTGAGTGCGTTTGATTCAAAAGGGTACATGTATACCGGTGGAGGTGGAGTTCTGAAATTTAGCAAGGGTGCTCGGGTTGTGTTAAGGGGAGAGAAAGTCCTGGTTATATGTGTTGGAAGGTTCGGCGATCATGAAGGAAGCAACGTAGCTTATGGTTTAGTAAGTAGTAACTCGGGTAGAGTTGGTTGTGATCGGGTTGTTCATGGTGATCTGGACAATAATATTGGAAAACTTTCTAGTAGCTCAAGTGTAGCTGATTGTGATCTTGTTGATCATGTTGCTCATGGTGATTTGAGCAGATTTGACAACTCAAATGGAGTTGAGGTTGCTTGTGTTGATTCAAGTAGGTTTATTAACTCGGCTGGAGTTGGAAGTGAATGGGATGATTCAAGCAAGGATGGCATGCAAGGTAGTTTTGCTGGTATGCAGGGTTTGGATGTAGTTCACAGTTGCTGAGTATGCCTGGAAGAGGCATGGGGTGTCTGGTTGGGATATGGTGGAAGACTTGGAGAATCACTTGAAGAGTGGAGATTTAATTCCTTGTTATGAATTTTTTGTCAAGGTGGAGTTTGTTAGGTTTGAAACAAAAATCTATATGATTCAGAAGTTTGTTGCATGAACGAAGTTTGTTTAATCTTGGTTTAGAAGTCCAGTTTGATTAGGAATAAAATTTCATGGTATTTTGGGAGTTTTATTGAAATAAGGACTTCTTCTTCATTTTGGACTCCACAACTTGGAGGTTTGGCTTCTATATATACTCCACAAGGTATAGACACTTAATAAAGGGAGAAAATGCAAGATTCAAGAGATTATAACAATCAGATCATTGTTGTATACATTAGAAATGAGAAGAATTGTTTAGATTGAGATGAACAAATCTTGTAAGAAAATTGTTTGTTTCTTGGTATAATAAATTCTCCTATTCCACAATTTTCTTTGTTGTTGCGTGATCCATTAAATTTCATATTATTCATAATTTTCGTCTTTAATTATTTGGTTGGTTTCTCAACAAGTGATCAAAACGTTCTTGATATCGAGTTGGTTCATTACACAAGGAAAAGTTGAGGTCTGGGTTGAATGCTGCTATTATCAGGGCGTAGCATAATCTTAAGTGGAACAATGTTGCAGGATTGGAAAGTGGAAAGAAGGTGCTCCAGGAGGTTGTGATTTTGCCTGTCAAGTTCCCACAGTTTTTCACTGGAATTTCACTTGTTTGGTCCTTTGTTTTGGTCGACAGATTTGCTTAATAATTTGTGTGCATGTGCTTTAGTGTGTGTTTGCAATTGAAGTTTTTAATTATTTTGTTGTTATTCAATTAAAAGTTTGATTTATGGTTGAGATTTGTGGTAATTATTAAATGGTTGGGATTTGAACAATTCTTCCATTAATGACTGAGACTTGTTCATCTTTTTCTTGTCCTTCTTCTTCTTAGAAGGTATTGTTCAAATCTTTGATGGAGGAGGGAGGTTTGGATTGAAAATGGAAGAAACAATTGATTTTGAGTTGTGTTGGGCATGGAAGATAAATTTTAAAGGTTTGGGAATATGGGTTATACAAATAAAATATTTTGGTGTAATTTAAAATAAAAAAGATTTAGGATCACAACTGTAATTATTCATTTTAAATTTTTGCAATTTTAGTCTTTCAACGGTAAAATTAACGGAATTGGACGGTAGGGGGTTTTTCACACAAAAATGTTTCAAATGGGGTGGGGCGGGGCGGGGCGGGGTGGGGGGGTTTGCGATTTTTAATTGATATGGAGTACATCGCAATTGAAAATGTTGTTAAGGGGTTTTCTGCTATTAATCCTCATTCTAATCAACTAATGAAATATTCGAAAATAATTCGTTCAAACGAAATGTTTGAAACCAAATTATTTTCACTTCAAGTGCGAATTTTTGAAATGTTTGGTATAGTGGGTGGTACAAATGTAATTTTTGGATTAAATCTGTAACAAAGTGAAAAATTTGGTAACGTCACTACAATTATCCCTAAAATTAAACATGGAAGGGGAGACCAAGACTTTTATTCGCCCAAGTGGGTTTCAATTCCAAACGATGAAAAGTCAATTCCATGTCTGTATTGACTAGACTATAACTTCTGTCTAGTCATTCCAAAATTGAGACTATTCGCCACACTATACTGTGCAATAGTACGTAAGTCGGCCCCGTTTGTGAAGTATAATTTTTCTTGATATTTATTTGTTCTTGAGGATCGATTTTATAGTCAGAATATGCCATAGAATCCAATAAAATAGAAACACGGGAGCAAAGGAGTATGGCATGTCACTTTCTTTGTGCAGAAGTCTTGAGTCTTTACACACAGTAAACCAAAGCCAAGTACGGGAAGAAGAATTTTTGGTCCATAAATGATGCAGTTTTATAAGGTTGATGAAAAATTGGATTCGGCTACCATTAAATAATTAAACTCTTTAGGCAAAGTAATAAAGAGAGAGAACATTAAGAATTTAAAGTGAAACTTAGGCTCTCTACTAATTGTTAAATGGAAAATAAATTATACTGGAAATTAAATATATTGAGTGTATTGTACTGGTTAGTAATATATAGAGCTGATGGACTCTCGTCAATCAAAATGTTTTGTTCTTTGTGAAGAATTTCAATGAGCTCTTCTTGTTTCAAAAATCAAGGAATTTTTATTTAGCGCCTTACTCGATTTCTCTATAGTTTAACAGAGCACCATTGTAAGGTGAGTCATGCATAACATATAACCATTATTATCTATTGAAGCAAAATTTATTTATTTGTTTTGTGTTTGTTTATTCAGAACATCGATTCTAGTTGGAAACTTGTTCTGGCGAAGCCAATAATGTCTCAAATTGCATTGTGAATAGTTTTGCAGATAATTACAACACGGAGACCAAACGTAGAGACAGTAAGAAATCTATTCAAAAATGTGAGTATTGCTTTGTATCTTTCATCTCTTGTAAAAATCAGATATTTGCAATGTACTGTTTATCACAAGATAAACCAATTCTTTCGATAAATTATCTTCCTTCGCAAGTTGACCGGAGGGATCCATCCGTTCATGCAGTCAGTAGTCAAATGATCCGTCTATCTAATAAACCAATGGCTCTTTAGTGCCTTCGTGATATTTGAACCGGGTAAAGGCTGACTTCTCAACGGGCCAAATTTATCAAGACCCGAAAGGGCCGATGCTATTCTGTAAATAATTTCACTGAAATCATAGAAAGTCTTGAGCGCGATGGTCTCTATAGCCCCTTATTTTTAACATGTTATAAGTGCATTCGATAATGAGTGAAATATAGAATATGGTGATCAATACAACAGACAATATTCTATTTATTGATTGAAAAATTAATTGTTAATGATTGTGAGAGAAGAGTTCGACACTCTATCTAGTTAAGAGTGCAATAGTTGCTACTCTACCAATTAGGGTTCACGGTTTGCCTTGACTGTGACGAGAGGATCCCTGAAGCAGTAACACTAGTAAGCGTGGTATATCCGGTCAGTTTAGCCAATCTTTAATTATTTGATGTCACGCAAGAATAATATATTAATATAGCAAGTCGAGAGAATTTAATTGCTGAAAATTGAAATATAATTACTTCTATAGTTTTACATATTTTGAGTGGTCAATATTAGGCCTTTAGTGGAGATTATCCGTGTTCAATTATTATATCATGAAACATTGGACTTAATTATCCATGTTCATGATATTTGTTTTCCTTTGTCTTTCTTGTGATTTTGTTTTCAAAACTTTGTTTCCTTCATGAAATGGATTCCTCGTCTTCCTAGAAGTATTGATTGATTTGATATTTGAGAGCCAATCTTTAATTATTTGATGTCTTGCAAGAATAATATATAAGATAGCAAGTTGAGAGAATTTAATTGCTGAAAATTGAAATATAATTACTTCTATAATTTTATATATTTTGAGTGGTCAATATTAGGCCTTTAGTGGAGATTATCCGTGTTCAATTATTATATCTTGAAATATTGGACTTAATTATCCATGTTCATGATATTTGTTTTCCTTCCTTCGTCTTTCTTGGGATTTTGTTTTCAAAACTTTGTTTCCTTCATGAAATGGATTCCTCGTCTTCCTAGAAGTATTGCTTGATTTGATATTTGAGAGCCAATCTTTAATTATCTGATGTCTTGCAAGAATAATATATAATATAGCAAGTCGAGAGAATTTAATTGCTGAAAATGGAAATATAATTACTTCTATAATTTTATATATTTTGAATGGTCAATATTAGGCCTTTAGTGGAGATTATCCGTGTTCAATTATTATATCTTGAAATATTGGACTTAATTATCCATGTTCATGATATTTGTTTTCCTTCCTTTGTCTTTCTTGGGATTTTGTTTTCCAAACTTTGTTTCCTTCATGAAATGGATTCATCGTCTTCCTAGAAGTATTGCTTGATTTGATATTTGAGAGCCAATCTTTAATTATTTGATGTCTTACAAGAATAATATATAAGATAGAAAGTCGAGAGAATTTGATTGCTGAAAATCGAAGTATAATTACTTCTATAATTTTATATATTTTGAGTGGTCAATATTAGGCCTTCAGTGGAGATTATTTGTGTTCAATTATTATAGCTTGAAATACGTCATATTGGACTTAATTATCCATATTACACAAAACAAAGCTCTCAATTGCGAGTATGGAATGCCTGCCTCTCTTTTCTCTCTATTGCACACACCACACACACGGGTAATTAAATGCACCCACGAAGGAGGAAGAGAATAGAGGAGTCAATGGCTGAACTCCAATTTCCCCCTAAGATGGCTGCCCTCACATTTTCGCTCCACTATGCAATTCCACTCACATGTTTCAACATACAAGAGGCAAGATTATATAGATTAGGTATAATCCAAAGATGGGCCAAAACTCAAGATAAATGGGCCAAATCATAATGGGTCAACACTTAACAAATTGGGCCAAGGCATAACACACAATAGTGGGCTAATCAACGAAAGGGTTGTCCAACTAATGAATAGACCATGAGCAACACAAGTTAATGGCTGCTTCCATGGCCCCAATTTGTTCTCGCTAAAAGCCAATCAATTGTGGTGTCGATATAATTAATTCAACAACAATTTAACATCATCGTCCATATTTAGTGAATATCAAAACTCAGCAATTCTCTATCTTGATATCCAATCAACCTACAAGCAAACCACAAAAAGTTTTTACTTGCCTAATCAAGGTAACCAAATAAAATTGGAATCATAAATCTTACCTTTTGTCTCAAACCGAAACACATATCATAGCTTCTCCATATATTCATTAGAGTTAATGTCAAGAAAATCCAAGTAAAATTAGATAATTATAGTAATCAATCAAGAGCAAATAAACATACGATAAAGATATAACATAAGATAACACACAGATATTCCAAAACATGTTCAACTAGCAAAGAGCATTAGACTAACACTAAGTTAATCAATCAAAATGGCAAACACATATACAACAAATGCATAAATAGCCATACGAAAGAGATCTCACCACACTTATTCTATCTCATTATGTGTTGCTGGCACATCGAGAAAACATATATCCTCTCATCGCCCACCATACTCGCTAGATTGATCACTAACTCATGTCTAATTGGTAAACTACTAAAGATTGTAAGTCCATCGAAAAATCCTCTATCACTACCTTACTTCTCTTAATCTAAGTGGCTAATGAGTCTTCACCAACATAAATGAGAGAAGTGTCACTCTCACTCCCCTGATTAGGGTTTAACAGATTTAGGATTCCAATATTTAATCGTATCTCCACTCATGATCCAAATATCACTCTCCACGTCCCTTGTACGTATTGCCAATGCACCCTTAGGTATTATACTTAACGTTACCAAAATATATACTTACTGATAATGCATCCCAGCTATTATACAAAATCGACACTTTTGACAACCACAAAGGTTGGGGCTCAATTTAGATCAACACATGCATCACAAAGTTACTCCAACACCAAAATTGAAGAAGTCCACAAAGGATTTATTCACAAATAGAAGGGTGAATGTGACACTCACAAAAGAGGCCTACAAAGAGGAATAAGATAACTCACACTTGACTATCCATTATAATCTCATAAACCACATGGCTAACAAAGGTGAAGGAGAAAACTTTTGCCCCTCTTTCTTCTCACTACCACACTTTCTCACACTACTCATAGAGCAAAAGGAGTATGCAGCAAATTTCACACAGATGTAAAATCAATAAACTTGTTTACTCTCAATAAACCTCACTCGGGTCATAACTAGACTTAGTGGCTACATTTGTGTCACTTCTCTCCTCTTATTTACTTCTATTATTCTTCCTAGAACAACTTCTTTCGACATGTCCAGAATTTATTGCAATTAAAACACCTCTTACTTTTCGCTTGCCTTAGACCTACATTTCATATCAACTTTTCGTTTTGCCAAATTAAAAAATCACATTTTTGCCATTAGAAAAGTACAAATAAAAAAGTGTTGTTATTTTATCAAAAAATGCACAAAACACAAAATGAACCAAATAATAACCACAACCAAAAACAAACACAACTCACACAAAATAGTTAAACAAAATTTCCTAAAGTGACATGCCATTCTTTTAATGATGAAACAATTGGTAACAAATTCATAAAGAATTCAAGGCAAAATAATTAACAAATAATTCTTAGATCTAGCAACAGGTAATGGTTACCCCACATGGTAACTGTTCACGAAAATATATTTCGAATTAAAATTACCGCAAGTATACTGTTCATTACAAGTAATAAAGTGGACTTTTTGAGTCCGAGTATCGTTTCCATGAAAATTGATTACTTTAAATTCTAACTACAGTAACCTTAACCGAACTAGAATAAAATGAGAGTTTTGGTTTTAATAAATTTATTACTAAATTAATACTGAACATGTAATTAATAATGATTTATATAAACTGAATGTAAATGATGTTAAATGTAATTTGGGTTTTATGAATATATGATGAATGTACTAGGATCATGAATCCCTATACAATAATTTTTTTATACCTAGTTTTACACTTTGACACATGGTTGAAATATTGAAGAATCAATGCTCCGAAATTATCTAACAGTCTCTCTTGAATAAAGTTAAACCTATTTTAATATGTGACCAGACTATATCTCTATGACGGATGCGAATCATACAAAAATACACCTATTTTTATGAACACTTAAAATCTCCACCACTCTTTTATGTATTCTGCTGTTATGTATTTGTAGGAGTCGAATTGTTTTTTTAAAATTATGTCCAATTTGGTTTCCAAAAGAGTCCCAATCGAATAAGAAAATTTTCATTCGCGCGCGGATTTTTTTTTCTCTACACATCAGTCAGTATTTTGACCACAACCTTCTCTCTCGATTTCTGATTGGAAAGATTCAAATTGAGTTGGAAAGCTAATTCAAAGGGCTACAACCTTTCTTCAGATAGAATTTCTCCAATTCGTATGTTTACAATGGCAAAAATGGATTTCAACAGTCAACTAAAAATTTGGAATATAACTTGTGCGATAGGATATTGATTTTGATCATATTTCATTCCTTTTTGAGTTTTAATTCCATCCAATTGTCTTCTAGAAATCTTCAAAGTATCATCTCGTGATCCGAATCAACTATTGAATTTACAATTTGGTCATCAAACTTTGAATTTTTTCATTTTCACCATGTTTCGCTTCTTCCTTTCGATTTCTCGTTCAACCATTGAATTTTACCTATATAATATAAAATATAACAATTTAGGATATATTTTATCAGAAAAACTATCAAATATTGATATTTTAAACCCCGAATAAGTGTATAAAATACCCTTATCAAATACCCCCAAACTTAAATATTTATTTATCTTCAAACAAAATTATAACCTGAATAACAAACACACAAACATACAAAAAATATTTGGTTAGACAATCTAGCCTTTTATTTTAGTAGAAATTACAGTACTAAATCACAAACTTTTTCAAAGTCACAATTTCAAACCAATATTCACTCTTCCATTGCAAAACTGACGTGTGTGTGTAAAGAACTAAGTAGACAATCATGACTTTACAATTTGCTTCAATTCCCGACCCTCTATGGTCAAATATATCATTTCACCTCTCGTATGATTTACACACCCTCAAACTTGTTCTTTTTTCACTCTTTTCCTAGTGTGTAATCTAAGGTTGAATTTTTCATTACTAACCTACTCTCTCTAGTTTAGGTGGACTTTTCTAATTGTAAGTTAACACATCAATTAACAATGATTCTCCAATTCTTTGATTACTTCGACATCCAAGATTCAATTTGGATAATTATCCTTCATCAGAAGTTAAATTCCATCAAACAAATATTTGGAGCTTAACCAAGGCATTTAGTGCGTTTTTTTCTTATTTTTTTCTCTAATTTTCAAATTTATTTATTTATTTTTTGTATTCTCTCCATTAAGCTTTCTAAATGACTCATGTAATAAGCTTTAGGTCGATGACTCCCAAGTCAGATGACTTTAGGGCATCAGGTTTTAAACACCCTTACAGACTTAATAACTCAAATCAAAAAGGTTTCGAAGAGAATTTTTGTATTTAAAAAAATTTATACCTTAATCAGTTCAATGCCTATTTGTAGTCTATATCTCGACTTTACTTCAGTAAGTTCATGTGGTTCAAGTCGAATAATTTCATCATTGTACTCTTTGTAATTTCCAGCTTTGCATACTCTTTTAGCACTCTAAACTTAGAATTCACCGTTCTCCTCTCTACCAAGCAATCCTCCAAATTTCGATTTTCTCTTCTAGAAATTTTGTTGAAGGGACAATTCGTCTTCATTGATACACTGACACTCGTCGATGGCTGATGGTTGTTTGGGTGGATTATATAGTTTAAAAATTTCTTGATCTTCATCTACCTCAAGATTAGCTCACATTTTCCATATCAATTAATGTTCGACCTGTTGTTAAGAATGGTCTCCCTAAGATTATTGGAATATTCCTGTCTTCTTCAATGTCTAGAATAAGGAAATCTGCTGGGAAGATGAATTTTCCCACTTTAATAAGCACATCTTCTATAATCCCTCTTAGGTGGGTAAGAGATCTATCATCCAACTGCAGAGTCACTATTGTTGCATTAGCCTCTCCCAAACCGAGTTTCTTGAAAATAGAACTGGCATCAAATTAATACTCGCACCAGTATCACATAAATCATTAAAAATACCAGCTTTTCCAATTGAAATAGGTAAGCTAAAACTCCCTGGATCCTTGAGCTTGGGAGGTAGTTTCTTTTGTAATCTTGCATTGCTCTCCTCTGTCACTGCCACAGTTTCAAATTCTAGAAGCTTTTTCTTCTTTGATATCATGTCCTTCAAAAATTTTGCATAGCTTGAAATTTGTCGTATTGCGTCTATGAACGGGATATTAACGTGGAGTTTCCCCAGCACATCCAAAAACTTCTCAAACTGTTGGTCTATCTGGTGTTTCTTCAACCTTTGTGGAATTAGAATATGAGGCTCGTAATGATTGATAGGAACGGTTGCCTTAACCGATGGTGTATTTGAACTCTCTTTAGTAGATGCCTCTATCGTCTGTTCAGTCTGTTTCACTTGCTCCTTATCTGAAGAAGGTACTGTTTCCTTATTTGCAGCAAATCTCTTGACATGAATTTTTGGCAGTTGCACTCCACTCCTAGTGGTGATTGCACTCATAGATGGATTCTCAATTCCTTCATTCCCCAAAATACGTATGTCCATTACCTACTCATTTGGATTAGTCTCAGTATTGCTTGGCAGGACACCTTGTAATCTGCTTGTCATAGCATGTGCAATCTGCCTAACTCGAGTCTCCAAGTTTTTTATAGCAGCATTCTGATCTCGGAGAGTTGTTTCAATTTTCCTTATGAACTAGTTGTTAGCTTCCTTGTATTGATTCGTTTTTTTCATAAATTTCCCGAGCATCTCTTCTAGTTGAAATTTCTTCTCTTGCTGCTGTGGCTGATCCGACGGCCTATTCTGATTAGCCCAAGAGAAATTTTGGTGTTTCCTCCTGTCTAGGTTGTAAGTATCTGAATGTGTATTATTCTATGGATGATATTCCCATTGTGCAAAATCCCCTTGTTCCATAACTTGTGCCAGAACTGAACAATTTGATGTGTTGTGGTTTGTTCCACACTCCTCACAACTTGAATTTTTGCTTGTGCAGCATTAGCTGTTTGTGATATGCTCTCCACCTTATGAAATAAGGAATCAATTTTAGCAGATAGGGCGTCAACCTCGTCAACTCCTGCTGATTTCTTTGTACCCACACATTTAGTAGACCACATAGCTGAAGTGTTAGCCATTCTCTCAAACAATTCCCATGCTCCATCAATAGTTCTTGTGATTATGGAGCCATTTGAAGATGAATCCACCATGCTCCTAAAAGAAGAAAGCGGTCCTGTGTAGAAAAATCTGATCTGTGTCTTTCTGTCAAACCCATGTTGATGACATTTTCGAAGCATGTTTTTAAACCTTTCCCAAGCCTCATCAAATGACTCAGATTCACCCTAACTGAATATTGATATTTCGTGCATCAATCTTGCTACTTTGGCAGGTGAGAAAAATTTCGTGCAAAATTTGTGAGCCAGATCGTTCCAAGTAGTTATGCTCGCCACAGTACGTGAATCAAACCATTCAAGTGCTCTATCCCGTAGAGTGTGTGGGAATAACCTCAGTCTAATAGCATCTTCTGATATTCCTTGGTACCTGAAGTATGGACACATATCTAAGAACCAAGATATATGTGTATGTGGATTCTCATTAGCCAACATGTAGAACTGATGCCCATTTTGGAAGAGTTGGATGACGTTAGCTTTTAGCTGGAAGTTTGGCTGTTCGAATGGGGGGTACACAATACTAGATTGACTTTGGATGATGAACGGTGACAAGAAATCCCCAAGTAAGGTATTCCCGTCATCTTCTTCCTCTACATTAGCTAAAATTAATTGTTCATTTTGCGCGTCAGCCATTTGCTGTACTACTCTTGCTTTACTTTGCCTACGAGGGAAGGTGCACTCAATTTCTGGATCCGCTGGAATCATGTCAGCGTCAAGTGACCTTCGCATACAAGACCTAACAAAGAATCAAAAGTAATACTTAGATAAATTATTAAAAGAAAGAAAAATTACTAATAAAACACAAATAATTAAAAATAAACTAATAATCAAATCAGTGTCAAAATAAATAGAATTAAACTAAATTTAGTTTTGGCAACGGCACAAAAAACTTGTTCCCGAAAATATATTTCAAATGAAAATCACCGCAAGTGTACGGTTCATTACAAGTAATAAAGTGGACTTTTTGAGTCCGAGTATCGTTCACACGAAGATTGATTAGTTTAAATTCTAATTATAATAACCTTAACCGAACTAAAATAAAATGAGAGTTTTGGTTTTTAATAAATTTATAACTAAATTAATACTGAACATGAAATTAATAATGATTTATATAAACTGAGTGTAAATGATGTTAAATGTAATTTGGATTTTACGAATGTCTGATGAATGTACTAGGATCATGAATCCCTATGCAATAATCTTTTTAAACCTGGTTTTACACTTTGACACACGGTTGAAATATTGAAGAATTAATGCTCCTAAATTATCTAACAGTCTCCCACGAGTAAAGTAAAACCCATTTCAATATGTGACCCGACTACATCTCTATGACGGATGCGAATCATACAAAAATACACGTATTTTTATGAACACTTAAAGATTCACATAAGGCATATCGGTATATTTCTATCCCTATCGGACCCTATGATAATTTGTATATGTCGAGCATATTCTCCTTCTTTCGACTGCATGAAATAAGCCACCAAACTCACACAATCATTCATGCATATAATTGTGGAGAAAAATAAGTTCATATAAATCATTCAAATATCACAAAATATGTTTTTGATTGTCAAGAATATAAAACTAAGAATTAAAAATTATATTACATAGTTTATCTAACTCTAGTACATAATTAATTAAGCCCAACATGGTGGGAAGAAGAAAACCAAAAAAATAACTAAAGAACAACATCACCAATTGAATTCTTGAATTTGATCTTTGCATTGTGATGTTGTTCTTCATGTTCTTACCTATTTTTCTCTCTGAAAATCCTTGTAAAATCACCCCCTTCTTTTATGTATTCCGCTGTTATGTATTTGTTGGAGTCAAAAATTGGTTGAAAAATCACGTCCAATTTAGTTTCTAAAAGAGTTCTAATCGAATAAGGAAAGTTCCATTCACGCGCGGATTTTTTTTGTCTCTACACAGCAGTCAGTATTTTGACCATAACTTGCTCTCTCGATATCTGATTAGAGTGATTTACAGTGCGTTGGAAAGCTAGTTCAAATGGCCAAAAACTTGTTTACGAAAATATATTTCGAATTAAAATCACCGCAAGTGTACGGTTCGTTACAAATAATAAAGTGGACTTTTTGAGTCCGAGTATCGGTCCCATGAAATTGGTTAGTTTAAATTCTAACTACAGTAACCTTAACTGAATTAAAATAAAATGAGAGTTTTGATTTTAATAAATTTATAATTAAATTAATACTGAACATGAAATTAATAATAATTTATTTAAACTAAATGTAAATGATGTTAAATGTAATTTGAATTTTACAAATATATGATGAATGTACTAGGATCACGAATCCCTATGCAATAATCTTTTTAAAACCTAGTTTTACACTTTGACACACGGTTGAAATATTGAAGAATCAATGCTCCTAAATTATTTAACAGTCTCTCTCGAGTAAAGTTAAACCCATTTCAATATGTGACTCGACTATATCTCTATGACGGATGCGAATCATATAAAAAAGCACGTGTTTTTATGAACACTTAAAGATTCATATCAGGCATATCAGTATATTTCTATCCTCTGTCGGACCATATGATGATTTATATATGTCCTATTCCCATTCTTTCAAATTAATTAAATAAGCCACCAAACTCACACAATCATTCACTCATATAATTGTGGAGAAAAATAATTTCATATAAGTCATTCAAATATCACAAAACGTGTTTTTGATTGTCAAGATTGTAAAATTAAGAATTAAAAATCATATTACATAGTTCATCTAGCTTTAGAACAGAATTAATCTAGCTTTGTATGGTGGGAAGAAGAAAATCCGAAAATTAAGTAAAGAACGACATCACCAATTGAATTTTTGAATTTGATCTTCGAGTTGTGATGTTATTCTTCGTGTTCTTGCCTCTTTTTCTATCTAAAAATCCTTGTAAAATCTCCACCCTCTTTATGTATTCTGCTGTTATATATTTGTAGGAGTCGAAAATTGGTTAAAAATTACGTCCAGTTTGGTTTCTAAAAGAGTTCAAATCGAATAAGGAAAGTTCTATTCGCGCGCATATTTTTTTTTGTCTTTGCATAGCAGTAAGTATTTTGACCATAACTTGCTCTCTCGATATCCGATTGGAGTGATTCGAAGTGCATTGGAAGGATAGCTCAAAGGGCCAAAACATTGTTTACAAAAATATATTTCGAATTAAAATCACCGCAAGTGTACGGTTTGTTACAAATAATAAAGTGGACTTTTTGAGTCTGAGTATCGTTCCCATGAAAATTGGAGTTTAAATTCTAACTACAGTAACCTTAACCAAATTAGAATAAAATGAGAGTTTTGATTTTAATAAATTTATAATAAAATTAATACTGAACGTGAAATTAATAATTATTTATCTAAACTGAATATAAATGATGTTAAATGTAATTTGAGTTTTACAAATGTATGATGAATGTACTAAGATCACGAATCCCTATGCAATAATCTTTTTAAAACCTAGTTTTAGACTTTGACACACTGTTGAAATATTGAAGAATCTATGCTCCTAAATTATCTAACAGTCTCTCTTGTGTAAAATTAAACTCACCCGACTATATCACTATGACGGATGCGAATGATACAAAAAAGCATGTGTTTTTATGAATACTGAAAGATTCACATAAGGTATAGCGGTATATTTCTATCCACTATAGCAGCCTATGATGATTTATATATGTCGAGTCTATTCCCCTTCTTTTGAATTTATGAAATAAGCCACCAAACTCACACAATCATTCGTGCATATAATTGTGGAGAAAAATAAATTCATATAAATCATTTAAATATCACAAAACATATTTTTTATTGTCAACAATGTAAAACTAAGAATTAAATATCATATTACATACTTCATCTAACCTTCATACATATTTAATCTAGCCTAGCATGGTGGAAAGAAGAAAATCATAAAAATTAGTAAAGAACGGCATCACCAATTGAATTCTTGAATTTGATCTTCGCATTGTGATGTTGTTCTTCGTGTTCTTTCATCTTTTTCTTTTTGAAAATCCTTGTAAAATCTCTCCCCTGCTCTTTTATGTATTCCACTATTATGTATTTGTAAGAGTCGAAAATTGATTGAAAATTACGTCCAATTTAGTTTCCAAAAGAGTTCCAATCGAATAAGGAAAGTTTCATTCGCGCGCAGATTTTTTTATTGTCTCTGCACAACGGTCAGTATTTTGACCATAACTTTCTCTCTCGATATCTGATTGGAGTGATTCAAAGTGTGATGGAAAGCTAGCTCAAAGGTTAAAAACATGTTCATGAAAATATTTTTCGAATTAAAATCATCACAAGTGTACGGTTCGTTACAAGTAATAAAGTCGACTTTTTTAATCCGAGTATCGTTCTCACGAAGATTGATTTGTTTAAATTCTAACTACATTAACCTTAACCGAACTAGAATAAAATGAGAGTTTTGATTTTAATAAATTTATAACTAAATTAATATACTGAACATGCAATTAATAATGATCTATCTAAACTGATTGTAAATCATGTTAAATGTAATTTGAGTTTTACGAATGTATGATGAATGTACTAGGATCACGAATCCTTATGGAATAATCTTTTTAAACCTAGTTTTACACTTTGATACTCGGTTGAAATATTGAAGAATCAACGTTCCTAAATTATCTAACAGTCTCTCTCGAGTAAAGTTAAACCTATTTCAATATTTGACTCGACTATATCTCTATGACGGATGCGATGCGAATCATACAAAAAAACACATGTTTTTATGAAGACTTAAAGATTCACATAAGGCAAAACAGTATATTTCTATCCTCTATTGGACCATATGATGATTTATATATGTCGAGCCTATTCCCTTTCTTTCAAATTCATGAAATAAGCCATCAAAGTCATACAATCATTCGCTCATATAATTGTGGAGAAAAATAATTTCATATAAGTCATTCAAATATCACAAAACGTGTTTTTGATTGTCAAGAATGTAAAATTAAGAATTAAAAATCATATTGCACAGTTCATCTAACTCTAGTACAGAATTAATCTAGCTTAGTATGGTGGGAAGAGAAAATAAGAAAATTTAGTGAAGAACGACATCACCAATTGAAATTTTGAATTTGATCTTCGAGGTGTGATGTTATTCTTAGTGTTCTTGCCTCTTTTTCTCTCTGAAAATCCTTGTAAAATCTTTCCCGCTTTATGTATTCTGCTGTTATGTATTTGTAGGAGTCAAATATTGGTTAAAAATCACGTCCAATTTGGTTTCCAAAAGAGTTCAAATCGAATAAGTAAAGTTCTATTTGCGCGTAGATTTTTTTTTTTTTTTTTGTCTCTGCACAATAGTTAGTATTTTGACCACAATGTTCTCTCTTGATATCCGATTGGAGTGATGCAAAGTGTGTTGGAAAGCTAGTTCAAAGAGATACAACCTTTCTAGAGATAGAATATTTCCAATTAAGACGTTTACAATGACAGAAATGGGTCTCACTATTTTGGCTAAAAATTTGGAATATAACTTGTGCGATTGGATATTAATTTTGATCATATTCCATTTCTTTTTGAGTTCTATTCCATCCAATTATCTCCTAGAAATCTTCAAAGTATCATCTTGTGGTCCGAATCAACTATTAAATTTGCAATTTGGTCCTCAAACTTTGGATTTGTCATTTTCACCATTCTCGCTTCTTCATTTCGATCCCTCGTTCAACCATTGAGTTTTACCTATATAATATAAAATAAAACAATTTAGGATATATTTTATCAGAAGAAATATATCAAATATTTATATTTTAGACCCCGAATAAGTGTATAAAATACACTTATCTGTAACCCAATACCTAATGTCACTACATAGAATGACTTCTAATGCTAAAAGTTAATAGCTACCCCACACGATAGCTGTGACTGTAATAATACAAGGGCAAAAACACAATATCGAACAAACCAAATATGTGGGTTCTTAAATAAGGAGATTTGCAAATTTACTGCTTTAGAGCTACCACTATTCAGCTTAAAACTTCCAGCAATTGCGGCAACCGAGAAACGATGACTCGGCACCCAAACATCTAAGGGCAAAATCATCCAAATTTTTCGTATCCCTCAAAATAGTAAAAGGACTCACGTTTTAACATACAAGAGGCAAGATTATATTGATTAGGTATAATCCAAAGACGGGCCAAAATTCATGGTAAATGGTTTAAAGCATAATGGGTTAACACTTAAAAAATTGGGTTAAGGATAACACACAATAGCAGGCTAATAATATAAAGAGTTGTCCAACTGATGAATGGATTACGAGCAACACAAGTTAGTGGCTGCTTCCAATGGCCTCAATTTATTTTTAGGTCGAGCTAATCAATTGTGGTGTCAATATAATCAATTCAACAACGTTTTAACATCATCGTCCAGATTTATTGGATATCAAAACTCAACCAAATTTATTCTTAAATTCGTAAACTATGTGTCTGTACTAATTTGAATAACAAGACAGTTTTTTTTTTACCCAAATGGCTATTATAAAATTGTTTTTATAATTACTACTATTGATTTTTATTCTTTTTAAAATCAAATCATTAAAACATGGTTCTATCTTTATATGCGTTAGACGTTGATTGGTTTTGTTATGGGATGAGCGACATTATTTCACTTAATTACTGACAATGTTAGTTTCATACATTTTGAAAGCCAACTTACAGTTGTTGTAGCAGAAAAGTAATATCGGACAAGGATGAGCATCTGCGTATGTGTAAGTGCTATGCCCTAGGTTCAATTAACTCTGGACATAAACACTTTTAATATACATATAATCGATGCATAGTTATGGAAATATCTATTATTTAGTTGAATTAATATTCTAATAAATTAAATAATAGAATCCGTAGATTCAAATCTTGGTGATTTATTAATCATAAGGAGCTGTGATTGTGAGATATAAATAACATATGATTGAATCTTAAATCGTCCGTGATCGAAGTAATAATGAGGTACAAATATCGTTATTACGGATACACCATCACGTGTGACATTCTTACTTGTGAAATAAGTAGCTGATCTCACAAGCTAAAGTGTGATAACACTTGAATGAACACGTAGATGTTTTGTTAGACATTGGAGACCTGCTGGGAGATTCCACATGGATAACTATCTAAGTGTTAGTAGTTAATCTATAACGTTCGGTAGTGGAATTGGTCCTCTGACTTGAGGTTATCATAGTGACTTATATGAGGACAGTCATGCTTTGGTGGTGTAGGATGTTGCTCTACCAATGGTCGCTAATACATCATCGTTCGGATATGTCAAGAATCATATGAAGGTTGTGAATGATCGATAGATGATTCGTTACTCTTAGATAGTAAGAGATTATGATCTACATTTTATCCAGTTAAGTTGATAATGAAATCCTTGGCCAAGGTGAACTCATAAGTCGAAAAGGAGTTTTCGACTTACATTGACTTAACAGTGTGATGA
>CAIGRP010033493.1:0-14486 GCA_903798385.1 Fraxinus cuspidata
TCAATAAATGTAAATGACAAAAAGTGAAAGAATAATATATAGAATGCTTCAATTAATTTAACATGATCTTTTATTAAATTAATTTTTCTCCCACTGTTTAACTCAAAAGTATGACCATCTCACATAAATTTATGGAATTCATACTTGACTCTTAATGGCCTGAGATCCCATTTGTTATATTAAAACCTTGAGTGTACTCAACAGCCCTTAATAAAATATTTGGGTAGATACTATTATCAATTGTATCTCCATACAACTCCCAGATCATTAAGCTGACAACTCTTTGTCTTCACACATCTTATGTGTTAGCTTAACATGCCTCTAAAATTTATCTCCTTGCGTGTACTCAACAAAAGATAACACATATCTTATGTGTTAGCTTAACGTGCATCTAAAATTTATCTTCTTGAGTGTACTCAACAAAAAATAAATTTTAGTTAAGTCAAACCGATCATTCAGAAATATTTAATATTTCATAGTGTCAAACATATTTCTAATAGACCAGCCTTGAGTGTAATCAACAAACTGAGATCGATTGAGGACTCTGATTTTTTACTATAATGATGGAAGTCGAATAGAAATATGACTTAGTATTTATAACGATGGGTATTTCATGCAAAGATCTCATCGTAGTAATTATATATATTTTATGATACATCTAGCATGCAAATAAACATACATATAATAGTGTGGACGATTATGGACTTTACTAACTAGTCTTCCCGAGCCATAAGGGGGACTAGTTGGTTAGTTCCTAGGGGGTATTACATTGATTCATACAATGCTCAATCTCTATGATCTCCTCCTCTTCTTGCATGTTCAATTAGTCCAGTTGCAACATGTATCATATACTAGTTAGCAAGCGGACCTAGATAATTGGACACGCAGACCCATAAAATTACAACGGACTTGTAGGTCCAAAATAAATAAGAGATTGCGCCATAAAACAATAAGAATAAAACTAACAATTCAACATATCCACATGGTCAAGTCCATAGTCATCCACTAATAAAACATTCATCATATAAATGATTTCCTACATAATTTTAATATTATATATAAACATATTTCAAGTTTCTAATAATTAAGGTCGTCTAAACTAATTTAGATAAGTGGATCGGAACAATTAAATAATTAATTAAACAAATTAATCAACTAACTTAATTAGCAAATTTATTTAATTAAATATCGAATTAGAGTCTAACTCTAATTCAAAATTTTAGGGCAAGATAATTTAATTAAAATCAAATTCTAATTAAATATTAAATTAGAGTCCAACTCTAATTTCAAAACTTAAGGCGGTTGAATTTAATTAAAATCAAATTTTGATTAAAAAAAATTAGAGTCCAACTCTAATTCAAAAATATTATGGCGAACTTATTTAATCAAAATCAAATTTTAATTAAATACTAAATTATAGTATAACTCTAATTTAAAGTTTTTAAACGAGACAATTTAATTAAAATCAAATTCTAATAAAATGTCAAATTAGAGTCCAACTCTAATTTCAAGAGTATATTAGGATGCGATAATTTAATTAAAATCAAATTTTAATGAAACATTAAATTAGAGTCTAACTCTAATTTAAATTGAATTAACATTTTAATTTAGGATAAAATAAAATAAAATTCAATTTAGGGTCAAAGTTTAATATTTAAGTTAAAATCCAATTTTAACGAAAATATAAAAATCGTAAATTTTAATTAAACACTAAATTAGAGTCCAACTCTAATTTAAATTGAATTAACATTTTAATTTAGGATAAAACTCCTAAATAAAATAAAATTCAATTTAGGGTCAAAGTTTAATATTTAAGTTAAAATCCAATTTTAACGAAAATATAAAAATCGTCAATTTTAAATATAATTTCAACGGGTTAAAATTGATAATATGAGTTAAAACCCATTTAAACATCAAATTTATAACAATTTAAATATTTAAATTCAAAACTCCTTTTGAAAATTACAATTTTACCCTCAGTTTAAAATTATAAGCAGGACCTTCCAATTTCGTAAACTGAAGAATAGGTCATTTTTAAAAAAATTGCAAATTTAACCCTTATGCCATAATTGCGGCGGGGGCCTGCAATTCATAAAATTGCATTAGGGGCCCACACCTCCAATCCACCTAACCCAATTGAAACCCTAGAAAAATCGCATCTATCTTGCCATCGACAACGTGAACTTTAAGTAACGGTGATGTGTCGCCGCTATCTCACAACGGGTGCAAAGCTCTCCGCTACAACTTGTAGGGACAACAAGCACCGCTGTAGCAGCGATGACAGTTGCCGCTACAACACACAGTCGCGACTGTCGCTAATGCTTCTGATTTTACAACAGCATGCAGAGGCGCGCAGTGCGCGCGCTTGCCGACGATGGCTGTCGACATCCACCTTCCAATCCAATTTTCGTTCCAAAATATTTATCTTCTTTTAGAAACAGGTTTTTTTTTTTAAAAAAAAGATGAAAAATATAACTTTGATTGCTAGAAATAAGAAATCAACAACCAACTTTTGATTGTTCAAACATGCAAAACAATTTCTAACAAATAAAAAGTAGGCTCTGATACCACTGTTGGGAATTTACTTAACATGCACGGTGGAAACTAATTATTTTTCAATTCCCACCACGGATCTGCTTTGTGTTTAGTTAGAAATTGTATTTAGAATAATACACTTGATGATTCTGCAAACTCCTTTACTAAGTCTTGAAACACGAATAATCACGATCTGCAATCCATAGCTGTCCAATTGTCCAGTTTCCAATGAAAATCGATACAGGGAACATGAACGAGAGAATTAGGGTTCATGTTTTCTTGTGCTAGCAAGAATATGAATTATGTTCTATTCAATTTTTTTGAAACCATAATGGCTTGTTAATATAAGTTTAAGTGGGCAGACCAGTTTTTTAAACTTAACCCGATCTAATATTTAATTAATCAAATTAATTAAATTTTGGTCCATTAATTAATTAATCTAATTAATTAATTCGAGCATATTAACAAGAAATCCAATTAATTAGTTAATTGTCCAACACTTATTAATTAATTAATTGGTGAATCTCATTCTTCTGCTTCACCTTTTGTGTGTGACCCATCAGGTTCCTGATCGCGATGCTTAATGACGTGATTTATTATTTTGATCTAATCAAATTCGAAAAATTAAAATACACTTTTTAATTTATCACAAATTCACATTTATCGTACCAAATTGGCATCTAGCAATGTGTCGGACAATACATGTGACGAGAAATATCATGTGGTCTGACAAACCAAATTTATTTGTTTACGTGAAACAAATAAATGTAAAAGTGATGAATCCTCTATTGGTCATAATATATTACTATCTAAGAGTGATGAATCCTCTATTGGTCATTCACAACCTTCATATGAATCTTGACATACCCGAACGATGCCGTATTAGCGACCATTGGCAGAGCAACATCCAACATCACCAAAGTATGACTGTCATCATATAAGGCACTATGATGACCTCAAGTCAAACGACCAATTCCACTACCGAACATTAGAGATTAACCATTGACACTCAAATAACTATCCATGTGGAATCTCCCCAACGCGTCTCCAATATTTTGTTTTATAATAAAACATTCACGTGTTCATTTAAGTATCACCACACTTTAACTTTTGAGATCAACTACTTACTTCAAAAATAAGAAATGTCACACGTGATGATCTATCCATAATAACAGTATCCTTATCTCATTATTACATATGATCACAGATAATTTAAGATTCGGTCATATGTAATTTATATCTCACAATCATAACTCCATGTGATTAACAAATTACAAATACTTGAATCTAGGGAATCTATTATTTAATTTATTAAAATATTAATTCAATTAAATAATAGATCTTGTCATAAATATGCATCAATTATTAATTAAAAGTGTTTATGTCCAAAATTGATTGGACCACAACTTAACACTTTCGGGTATGCCAATTTTTATGTACAAATTGATACTTTTATTTGGAATTACACGGATACTCGTGTCATATTAAGTATATCCATATAATCACCACTTTTCTCCTACTTCTCACAAGTTAGAACGGAGTCATTGGTTGGCGGCGAACATGTGCTGTCATTGTACCGGATTCCTTGGACTTAAAAAAAATTTAAATCCTTTGTAATGTGTAATGAGGCTGAAGATTATTTCCAGCATTAACTTTAGTTTTGTTATTATATCGACTTTTTATTTAGGAACTTGAAACATGATTTACTTGATTATGTATTACCATATGTGTTATTTAATATTGGTGGAACCAAAATTCTATTTACGATCAATTATGCATAACAAAACGTAATATATATATATATATGTGTGTGTGTGTGTGTATACACATATGTATATATGTATATTGGTCAGAATCAAAGAAATAGAAAAAACATGTGTGTGTGTGTGGGTGGGGGGGGGGGGTTCATGCTAGCAATTAAGTTCTGTCTATTTGTGATGAATTTGGAGATTTTAATCACGTTAATTAATTGATGATGATATTTCATTACCCATTTCTCACTGATTATGCTTTATGCAAAAATACTAGTGACTGCTTATGAATGTTTTGTCAAATAATCAAATGGTAATTGTTACTCAACTAGCTACCTTCGATATGTGTACAAGTCTTCCTTGTCACCTCTGCGCTCACTGCAATAGCGCACTTCATAATGTAGATGTCTGCTGGAAGAAGCATTGTTATCCACAGTGGTTTAAACTTCAGGAAGTTGAAAAGAGGGACAAGATGTCCGCACAAGTTGTCATTGCATTCCTTACGGCTTCTATAGGTACTACTTCATCTCATGTATCTAAATTGTCCTCTCACAAAGGTAATTCTTCTTTTGCTCTTATTTCTACTGCCTCTAGTACTTAACTTTTTATTTAGGGGCAGCCAATCATATGACTAGCAAATCTTCTTTTCTTGACACTATAACACCTTCTCCTGTTAAGTTTGCTCAGGTCGCTAATGGGATACTTATGCTACTCTCCTTATCTTTTGTCTTACTTTGTGCCTAATCTTTCTAATAATCTTCTTTTCATTAGCAAGATCACAGAAGGGCTACAAATGCTTCCTCTCTTATAAGATAATTGACGAGTGTGTTTTATTCACGAGTTTTATATAAGTTTAACTTAACCGTTATAAAACTTTTTTTATGTATTTATTAGTGTTGTTTTAAAGGTATGGTGAGATGGAGTAAAAAGGGTGATAAAGTGATCAAACAGCCAAAAAGTCAAGGAAAAGAGTCAGCAAAATGGCTCTTAGGCACCATGTTCGAAGCACCCCAAGCACTAGGGATGAATTTTTTTACAGAGAGTCAGCCCTTAGGCACTGTATTCATAGTGCCTAGGCGCAACACAGAATTACGCTGCCACCCCTAGGCGCTATGCTACCTGTTTTAGGATTACACTATTTTGGCCCGTGAAAAGCCCGGAAAGACTCCAAATTTTGAAAAACCAAGTAGGGGAGTATAAATAGAAGAAATGAGGCACTTTTAGGAAATTCCACACATTGAGAAAAATAAATACGTCTAGAGATTGAAGAGCATAATTGAAGGGAAAGAAATATCAAGAAATTCAAGTTTTGAAGCATTGATTGAAAAAGAAAAAAGACATTGGTGCAAAATTAATTTCTTTTCCTATATCTATATTCAAAATCCGGTGATGTGTTCTACAACAACTTCGAGTTTTTCTTCTTCCATCATTATAAGTAGCTAAATTTTATATTAGGGCAAACAATGTAATGTAATATACTTGAGACCATTTATTTCTTTTATTCAAGATTCTTGTTATTTTATCATACATGTTTTGATTTTGCTATGAGTTTAATGTGTTGAATTACTTGATCACTAATTTGATGATTTAGTGAATATTTTATGAATCGAGAGATGAGTTTGAGATTTAGATCATAGTAAAATTCGGTATATTAGTATAACGTGTAGAGATATCTATACTAAATATTGCAATCGTTATCTGAATTTTTAGAACTAATATTTCATTTAACTAAGGTAGATTCGCGTAGAGATATGTGATTGAATTAGTTAAATAGACTCAATAGGGGTAAATTGAATACAATAGAAGACTTTAATGGAATACTAAATTAGACTCTTGAATCTTGATTTAAAACTTAAAGGTTATGTATATGTGGAATTGTCCAGCCCCAATATACGTCCATTATTTGAATTTTCAATCAAGTTTTTGTACATTTTTATTTATTTCAAGTGTTTAAACAAAAATTCACAACATATAATTATTTGTTTCATTTCATCAAATAGGAGTTATAAAATTCTGATTATGTTCTAAAGTATAGTTCTCGTAGGACGATAATCCAGATTCAAAAGTCCACTATATTGCTTGTCACCATATCGTACACTTGTGTTAGAAAAAACGCAACAAGTTTTTGGCACTACTGTTGTGGACTATTTACTTTTAGTCTTAATTTATTTTATTTTTAACTTTTATTTATTTTCTTTTATTAACAGATAAAAGGATATTCGTTGTATGCTCCGTACCAAATGTGACAATCTTGAACTACTTGATTCAGAGATAGAACGTACTTTCAGACGAATACACAAAGAACACAAACAAAAACAACAAAATCAAATGACTAACGATCAAAATATTTATATTCCTGTACAGCCATTGGACAAGTTACAGAGAGAATATTAGCACCACTGGATCAACAACATGAGCGAGTGGAAATAAATGAAAGATATTTGCTAGCTTCGATGATCTTGACTCCCATAGTAGCACCAGCACGCTCCAATATGGTATATCTAGATTTTGAGGTGAACAACTTTCAAATTAAGGGTAGATTGGATTAACTTGACTAGTAATACTCTCCAATTTTATGGTTTAGCTTATGAAAACCCAAACATGCATATCTCCAAATTTTCTCAAAAATTGTCGGAATTTTCATGCTCAATGGATCAATGAAGATATTATCAAGCTCTGTTTATTCCCTTGAACATTGTGAGATGCTGTATTGGAATGGTTAAATTCTAAACCTCATGAAAGTATTACTACATGGGAGGAACTAACTAGAAAATTCTGCAACAAATTCTTCCCATCGACAAAAGTGGCAAAGAATTAGATTGAAAATTCAAACTTTCCAGCAAAAGAATAAGAGAGCTATCACGAGGCATGAAACAGATTCAAGGAGTTAATGAGAAAGTGTCCAAATCATGGGATCACCGTAGGTAATCAGGTGCAATACTTCTATACCGGAGTGTCACCATTTTCAAAATCTCATGTGGATTCTTCTGCTAGTGGTCGATCATTGGAAAATCCGTACAACAATGCATGGATTTGTTTGAGCTAATTGACACGCACATTCAATGTTTTTATCAGAAATAGCGGAACCTCAGAAAGCGGCTGGAATTTATGAGTTGGATAACACATCTACCAATGCACAGATAACAACTTTGACAAAGTAGATAGAGTTTCTTGTAAAATTGCAAACATATAGAGCAAATACAGTGATGGTCAGTTCAGCATGTAAGAATTGTGGAAGAAATCATGCTATAGAAAATTGCTTGATACTCGCTTCTTTAGAGGAACAAGTAAACATTATTCAAAATGGTTTCCGCAATTTCAACACATATGGGAATAATTTCTAGCAAGAGAGAAGATCAAGTTTGGAGTAGATGTTTCATCAATATGTGCAATAAACAGACCAAGTATTCCAACATATTGATACTAATTTTCAAAATAAACAAGCATCTGTCAAGAAGTTGAAGATATAGATTGGTCAGATAGTTCAACAACTTGTTGAATGTCCACACGTATCATTGCCAAGTAATACAATGACAAATCCTAAAGAGCAAATGATGGCAATAAGAGTAGTGAAAAACGATCCACCCAGGGCTCCTATAAAATTTAAAGCATATGTGCCTCCACTTCCATTTCCCAAAGATTTCGAAAGAAGTCGATGGAGGAAAATATTCATGTTATAACTACAAGGAGTGGGGTACAATTACCATAGATTACTATGAAAATACCAAAAATAAAAGATGACCAAGAAGATGTTGATGAAGTTACAATAGAAGAAAAATCTGCAACAGCCTCAATTGAGAATGAAGAAAGTACAGAAATATCAACTGCCAAAGCACCAAGTCCAGTCAAGACTTACGTGTCTCCCATTCATTTTCCTTAAAAGCTCAAGAAGAACAAACAAGACACAAAAATTTGAAAATTTTCTTGATATTCTCAAGAAGCACCAGATTAATATTCTGTTGATTGATGCGATATTACAAATTTCAAACTATACAAAGAATTTTAAAGAGAAGTTGACAAAGAAAAGAAAGCTTCCAGAATTTGAAATTGTGGTTAACGGAGGAAAGTAGTGCAAGAACGCAAAATAAATTGCCTCCTAATTTGAAAGATCCGGGGAGTTTTACTTTGCCTATTTCAATTGGAAATTCTTGTGCTATTAATTCATTGTGTGACACGGGTGTTAGCATAAATCTAATGCTGTATTTTGTTTATAGGGATTTAGGATTGGGCGAAATCTAATCAGCATCAATAACACTACAACTAGTTGATAGAACGTTTTTAAAGTCACGTGGCAAAGTTGAGGATGTGCTCATAAAAGTAGGAAATATTGGGTCGATCATTCTTAGAAACAAGTCAAACCCTAATTGATATGGAGAAGAGTGAGCTAATATTGAGGGTGGTGGACAAGCAACAAATATATACCCCAATTGAGTAACCTTCCAACAAAAATGTCTTTGGTAGAATTGATGAAGAAGAGCCACCTCATCAACGAAGCAGTCAGAATAGAAAAACAAATTTCGGTGTACTTCTTGGTAGAGATGAAAAGGGAAATATCAAAATATGGATAAAAAAAAAATGTTGCATAAATAAAATTTGTACAAAGTGCAAGAATGACATAACTTGGTTCGAGTCACCATAATCAAACATGGCAAAAAGTCAAGCTAATGATTTTAAAAACATGCTTCTTGGGAGACAACCCAAACTTTATTACTTTCTTATTACTTAGTTTTTAATTTTATGTCTGTTTATTTTATTGTCGTAACATTCTTGTTGTGTTGGTTGTAGGTTCTCAAGTTTATGGTCAATAACGTGGTTAAAAAGCCAATCCATATCCATCTCATCAGGACAATGGTAATGACACAAACTAATGTATTCAAGCCTAACTCTCATTTGTATTTATTTTCGCATTGGAGACAATGTGTATTTTATGTTCGGGGGTGAATCATCAGTTGATACTTGCTTTTGTCAATTGCTTAATATTTTTTTGCTTGTGTGCTTGTGTGATATGATTTTATTTCATGTGAAAAAATTATTTTTGTACATGCTTGTGTGAGTTAGATAACTTTGTCTGCTATGATGAATATATTTGAAATCATGTATTAGTTTATGAATTGTGGATGAATAATGTGCTTGAATTCAATTTTCTGCTTATCCATGAAAACTTGACAATGATTATAAACGATTATTAAGTATAGAGTTGTACAGGAACATGAAGATTCATATGCATAGGCTAAATAGATGGCTTAGGTGCTTAATCATCTAACTTATGATTCACAACATCCTTTAACCATATATATAAAATTTGGAGCGTTCTAACCAGTGAAAGAAATTATTTAAATTTGTGGTGATTCCGTGAATGTGAAAAAGATTTGTGTGGAGTGTCTTTAGCTTTCTAGTATAAAGTTGGTGATGACCAAATGTTAGGGATCTAAACCCTGCATATTTTTTTCTTTTTTATAGAAAATAAGAATTGCACTTATTGAGCTTATGCCTCACGTCAGCCCCTTATTTACTTGGGTTAGTAAGTCCATAGGTGTATCTTGAAACCTAGTACCCTTTGGTGTTCAAAAGCGAGGGAGTTACCGACTAAAAGCTCGTTACAGGGGTCAAGAAGAGAAAAATTGGTGAGGTGAATATGGGACTGAAAATAAAACATCAAAAAAAAAAAAAACTTTATGCAAGAGTGCAAATAAGAATTGATTGTTAGGGAGCTAGATTACTAGTGAGTTTGAATCACTTAATATAAACTAGTTTGTTGAATCACTCAATAATTGGGAGAATAATCACATGAATAAATTGTTGACATTGAAGGTTGAATGAAACCAAATTAGAGTGGTGTATGTAACTCATAAGTGAAAACAAACTTTAGAATTACACTATTGTAAGAGAATCAAAGAAAACAAGTTGGGGGTGTGTGAATTTCACGAGTGAAGAAATGAAATAATTGACCATTGAGGGTTGGAAATTGTACCAACTTGTGAATGTACGGCGTTACACTTGATTCTTTACACACACACCCGTTTTACATTGGATAAGTAGAAGTTTGGCTTTTATGCCGTGGTTTTGAAGCCGTTCATAAATGTGATATAATGTTCTCAATACTGAGCCAAATTGCAAGCTACCTGACTAATTGTTTGTTTGTGTGATTTTTCTCTTCTTCTTTATGTTGCTCGAAGACTAGCAAACTGTTAAGTTTGGGGGTATTTGATGAGTGTGTTTTACTCACGAGTTTTATATAATTTTAACTTATTTGTTGGCTAAATATTATGAGTATAGAACGTTTTTGATGTGTTTTCTAGTGTTGTTTTAAAGGTACGGTGAGGTGGAGTAAAAATGTAAAGTGAACAAACAACAAAAAGTCAAGGAAAATAATCACCAAAATGGCACCTGAGCGTCATGTTCGTAGCACCCAAGCGCCAGGAATGATTTTTTTTATAGAAAGTCAGCGCTTATGCCTTGCACTCATAGTGCTAAGGCTCTACACAAAATTGCATCGTGGCGCCTAGGAGCTGCTTCCAAGTGCTTAGGAGTTGCGCTGCCTGTTTTAAGATTACACTATTTTGACCCTTGAAAAGCCCAAAAAGAACTAAATTTTGGAAAACCATGTAGGTCAGTGTGAATAGAAGAAAGGAGGCACTTTTAGGGAGTTCCACACATTGAAAAAATCAAGAAATTCAGGTTTTGAAGCATTGAATGGAAGAATAAGAAGATCTTGGTGCAAGACTAATTTATTTTCTTGCATCATTATTCAAAACTCGATGATCTATTCAACAACAAGTTCTTGTTTTTCTTTGTCCATCATTATGAGTAGCTAAATTTTATATTAGGGCGAACAATGTAACCTACTTGAGACCCCTTGTTTCTTTTATTCAAGATTCTGGTTATTTTATCACACATATGTTGATTTTGCTATGATTTTAATGCGGTGAATTACTTGATCACTAATTGGATGATTTTGTGAATCTTTTACAAATCGAGAGGCAAGTTGAGATTTAGATCATATAGTAAATTTCGCTATATTAGTACAATGTGTCTACATATACTAATATTGTGATCATTATATGAATTTTTAGAACCAATATTTCGTTTAACTAAGGTAGATTCATAAAAATATGAGATTGAATTAGTTAAATAGGCTCAATGAGAACTCGAGAGGGGTAATTGAATACAATAGAAGAATTTGATCAAATGCTATATTAGACTCTTGAATCTTGAATTAAGACTTAAATGTGATGAATGGGTGAAATTGTTCGGCCTTAATATTCGTCCATTATTTGAATTATCAATCAATCTTGTGTGCATTTTAATTAATTTGAAGTGTTTAAACCAAAAATTCACATAAACATATAATTCTTTGTTTGCTTTCATCAAATAGGAGTTAGAAAAATATGATTATGTTCTAAAGTATAGTCCTTGTGAGAAAGATAATCTGAACTCAAAGTCTATTATATTACTTGTTACGATATCGTACACTTGCGATAGAAAAAACGCAAAAAAAATACTATGTATCTATTGATGTTGAGTTATGTGAACATGAGTCGTGTTCTTGTGGAGATTTATTCTTGGTTCCTCTTCAGAGATAGATTTGTAGTAAGGAAGAGGAACAATTATGGTTAAGAGAATATATTATGGATATCTGGTCCGAATTTGAATCATGGGAAGTCTTTAGAGTCTGGACCTAATAAAGGCGAAAGACCAGCCACGTTGTTCCAACGTGGTTATACAAGGAAGAACAAGGACGCTCCTATCCCTTCAGGTTCCGAGACTTCTCTTGGCGATACTACCATGCCATCGGACGACTCTTCCAAGACTAGTCCTGAGGCACATGCTTCTTCTCATGTTTCTTCTTTTTTCTTCCATATATTTAGATACTATTACTTTGACTCCACCAGATGGCAATCAAGAAGATACCTCTATGTGATCGTAAAGAATCTAATAGGTTGGGGTTTTCAACATCCTCTTCTAATGTTGTCTATCCCATGTATGCCTTTGTCTCTTATTATCGTTTCTCTAAAACTCATCGAGCTTTTGCTCCTTAGTTGTCCTCAGTATTTATTCTTAGTCATTTTTCGGAAGAAGACCCTAATGGAAGTTTGCTATGGCAGAAGAAATGAAAGCCATCCAGAAGAACTTTGCTTGGGAGATGGTTGAGCTACTTAAGGAAAAGAAGACAGTAGGCTATAGGTGGCTGTTCTCTATGAAGGACAAGTCAGATGGGACAATTGACATGTATAATAGTAGGCTAGTTGCGAAAGGATACACGAGATCGACTACCAAGAGACCTTTGCCCCTTTAGTTAAAATGACCATTGTTAGAGTTCTCTCTCGCAACCAACCTAGACTGGCCATTAAGATGTGAAAAATACCTTCCTTCACAGTGATCAAATAAAGAAGGTATACGTGGATCCTCTTCCAAAGTTTACACTGAAAGAATGTAAGGTACACAAATTGAAGAAGATCCTATATAGGCTAAAACTAAGGGCATGGTTTGGGAGGTTTAGCTACTTAATAAAAGAATATGGTTTCAAGCAAGCTTTGGAAGATTACATCTTGTTCTATAAGAGAGATGGTGATGACATGAATTTACTCATTGTCTGCGTTGATGATATGTTACATGAAGTAATCTCAATTAAATAGAAACTTCTAAGCTATCCAGCCAATGAATTTGAAATGAAGGACTTGGAGTATATAAAATGCTTCTTAGGCCTTGAGGTCTCTTGGTCCAAGCAATGACTCTTTATGTCTCAACAGAAGTATACTTGAGATCTATTAACTAACATGGATAACTCATCTTGTATACTTGTAGATACTCCCATTGAGATGAATCCTAGCCTGTCTATATATCCTTATCAGATTACTACCAACAAAGAGAGAGAGAGAGAGAGATTAGTGGGAAGATTGATAAATATCACTCACACTAGACACGGCCTTCTCATGCAGTTAGCGCTGTGAACCATTTTATGCATAATCAGAGTAACTGACACATGAATGTAATTAACCACATCTTGGCTTATATGATGTCCTCTCGGGCAAAGGCATTACGTTCTCTAGACTTGGACATCTAGATAATTTGGCTACGCAGCCTCTAATTTTGCAGAATCCAGATTGGATAGAAAGTCAACTTCATGATATGTGTCATTTGTTGAAGGAAATTTGGTGACCTAGAAGATCAAGAAGCAGAGTGTGGTACATTTGTCTATTGCAGAAGCTGAATATCATGCCCTCTGTCTTGCAACTACTGAGCTTACATGGCTCAAAATTCTCTTAAGTGAGCTCGGATTTAAAGAAACCTATGGTGCTATTATGGGATAACATGTCAGTAATTGAGATTGAAAATATCCTAGTACAATATGACAGAACTAAGCATCTTGATATTGATAGAAACTACATCAAGGACAACTTGGATTCTAGGTGTGACAAAGGTTCCCTACATTAAGAGTGCATATCAGCTTGCAGATATGATGACCCCTGTCTTGCAAGTGGTCTATTCTATATCTATGCACCAACTTAAGTGATAGAGTTAGAATATATTAGGGAATATTTTGTGTCGATTAGTCGTGCAATATATGATTAATTACTGTACATCTTGTGGTGCTTGATTGGAAGCTTTGAAGTGTCAATTGGATGAACTCATGAGTTTCGAGTACCAAATTCAACGTTTGGAAAGTTTATGGATCAACTTGGCCACTCTCAAAACTTTTGAGGGTCAAACTTGAAGGAAATAAAAGTTGAAGGACCAAGTGAATGAGTTTGGATGATAAATGATCAATCGGGAAGCAATTAGAAGTGATATGGCCAGAGATTGATGAATTAAAGATAGAGGGACCAAAAATGTACAAAAAATTGACTAAGCCTGCAAAGAAACCTGGAACTGGTGACCAATTCGTACAGAAGCTGAAAGTTACAATGGCCAACCTCTCAAAGCAATCTGCAACCGTCCTTAATAGCGAAAAAAAAAAAAAGGTTCCTCAATGGACCTGTTTTCCACTCCCATTGCTTCGGGTGACCTCCCATATATCCGATCCAGAAGAGATTTTCTGATTTTTTTTTTTTTTTTATCTAAAAGTAAGGGTACTTTGGGTATTCTTAATTCTTCAACAATGAATTTCAAGATAACTAAGGCTATATTTGATTACCAACATTTTCACTAGAAGTAGGAATTGTTTTTCCATTTTATAGGTTTTGGCATGTTTGATTGTAA
>CAIGRP010033523.1:0-12725 GCA_903798385.1 Fraxinus cuspidata
TTGCATGAGAATTTGTTATTCGGAGTCCAGTATCGGTACTTGATTAGATGGAGAGATCGTCCCCCTTAGCTGGATCATATTTTTTGGGAATAAGCTGCAGTTTTCGTTACTTTCAAGCATAGAGTTTCGATATTTGGTTCTTATGAAGGACTGCCCCCCGCGGTCGAAGTTTATCCACTCGACTATGTCGAGTTTTCTTCCACCTCGGGAGGGTTGATACGGACATCTTAATTTTTATTGTTATTAGGCTTTATCATTTATGTTTTCTATTTTTATTGTTATTGGATTTGTAGTAATGGATTGGCTCAAACCCGTCATTTAACTAGGTTTTCACTATTAAAACAGTTTTTACATTACAATTTAAACTAGGTTTTCAGTATTTAAACAATTTTCATATGACAGTTTAGACAGTTGATGAATTGATTGAATATTGGCGACTATCACGTTTTCCCTTCTCCTAAGTTTTCTTCCCTCTTCAAGGCTTCTTCTCCCTCCCTTTCTTCTACTTCTACTTCTTCCTGCAACTCTAATTCTGTTCTTGATTCTACATCAAATTCCCCCTTACATGAAAGTTTGTAAACAGTCAATGTAAATACAAAGGCTGGCCTAGGCATTAAAGATCTATTAATTGACATGAAGTGATATTCTACATGTTTATAGTTCATTTTACAAACCTAACAACCTAAGGACATGCACCACTGATATTTTTCATGCCATTTCATTGATAGGTTTATATGCAAGATTGTCATTGTCATCAGATTTGAAAAATTCTATGGCTTTGATCTTTAGTATTGTCTTATTTATTAACTGTGGCTACTATATTAAGCCCTTGTTTGGTGCACATTTTCGGAGCAAGAATGCATTTTTACTGTTGATGTGATAGGGAATATGTGGTTGAAAAAGAAAGAAAAGTTATTGATGTGATGGAAAATAATATTTTATCGAAGAATGTGCGATTAAAAATGAGTAGAAGAATAAGAATGAGAAAAATAATGTGGCTCAAATAGGGGCTAAGCAGAATTCTATCACCCATTCATTACAGAATTGGAGAGAAACCTCAAATGAGGAAGAAAGGGTGAAAAGTAAGGAAGACCCTATATTTCCAAGCTGATGTTTTTGCTAGAAATGTCTGCTGATATTTTCATGATTCTCTATAAGTTAGTGATGTTACTGATACAAACACTCGTCCATCTCTGTTGATCTCCTTCATCACCAAACTCTCCACAGACCTGTCAACACAAACCAAATATAGAAAAGCACGTGCATTTAATTTCACCGTTGCAACAATTTATATCAAGTACCTTCACTTCATCGTATAGCTTTCTCTCCCACGCATAAAGCCTCTCCAGTGTGGAAGAGTGACTTCCAGAAATCATGCAGAACTCTTCAATAAAATCACTTCCACTGTCATCATTATCGTCCTTTGCTGTAAGAGGATTCCTAGATGAGGATGACCGTGATGAAGTTGTCCTTTTCCAAGTTATAACCTTGGTCACATGTTCCAATCCTGCACATTTTCTAAGTATGAAAATTTGACAGAAATGAAGGCTTATGATGTTAAGTTTCAACTTCACAGAGCAATTCTCAACACTATAGTAAATCACGTGAAGGTCAGTGGCCTATCTTTAAATTCCTGTTAGTTTTCCAAATTCCAAATAAAAGAAAGTCAAGTGGAAGAAATGTTGTTGCAAAACTGATAATACCCAAAGTTTTGCAGAACATGTTTGAACAAATGCATAAAATTAAATCTTGATCAAGATACAAATTAGAAGCACTGCATCTCATTGAGACAAAACAGCTAAGCGGTAAATAGAATTTAATTGTAAAAATCTAAATCAAACCCTCCTAAAATGCTCAACCTAATGAGAACCAATGAAATTATAAAATAATTGTCTATGGCGCTAGGGTACAAGCTTGTACATACCATCAGGGACATTTGTACCTCTTCCTTGGCAACAAGCAGCTCGAAAAGAGGCTAAATAAACAGAAGATGATGAATTACCTGCAAATAATGCCATTAGGGTTCCAAACCAGCACACCAGAACTTATAGTTGTCAAGGTACAAATACATTTCAATAAACGAAGGAAAATATCAAAATTCCCAATACAAAAGTGCATTATGGGCTTTCTTGATGTCATCGAGAAATTATTACCTTTTGCCTCATATCCAATACTGATTTTGCTGGACTCAAGCATCCTTGATACCTCTTTCCCTGATTCGGATGCTCTAAAGAACCGGTTGTCAATATCCTTTAGGCTAGAGAGAAAATCTTTAGCTCTATGTGTTATATACTCCGAAGGATCTTCTATTTCAGCAGTTATATCTTTCTCTAGTGCAGATTTTTTCATCTTCAAATTATACTGTTCTGATGGAACCTTCCCCGCCACATTTCCCACTGATCCATTTACTTTTATCTCATTGTTTACATCTTTCACTTCACCATCGACTCTTTGATGACCACTGCTTTCATTCTTTTCACGTGTAGCTGAATTTGAATTGCTCACAACCAATTTATTATGTCCATTTCTTGAAGCCTCTGACTTTGGCATCATAGGCCTTTCCTGAATCCCATTGGTGTTATCCAAATCAACACCTTTCTCACCAAAATTCCCATACATTCTCACATCATCAAAGTTCAAATTCAAGCCATTCTGCCCCACAAATCTAAAGCTCTCATTCTCATCAGCATTCTCAAAAAAATCCCAAGAAGATCCCAACTCAGGAGGCGGAGGAGGAGGTGGAGGCATTGAAAATTCACCCTCTTCGACATACATATTCCTAGGAGGTGGACTCACTCTAACAGTCAAAGCAGTAGCTCCACCTGACCTCATGTAACTAACTCTAGCTGAAGGTGGTAATAAAGGGCTCACATTGAGCACTGGAGAATCTATAGTGCCACCAATAGGTGACGGGGAGTGCGAAAGATATGAAGAATGTGATGGAGTTTTATCATTTTCAGTGGCTGAAGTTGATAGAGAGGACTCTATCAAGACTTCAGCTTCAGCACATCTTCTCAGAGCAATGCCTATGTTTCTTAAAGACTGAACATATGAAATATGCGCAGCTGCTAAGCCGTACCTTGAATCAATGGCTTGCTTGATGAATCTTTTCCTTTCTTTACACAGCCTCAAAGCATCACTCCTCTCGGATTTTGAATTTGTTGCGCCCATTTCACACTCAAATTAAGAAACTCGCTTCATAAAATTAACCACTGTTGCGTTCATGAACTTAGCTGCATTCGCAATTCCTCACCATATAAATAATATATTTTCCCCTAAAACCTCTGAAAACCCTGTTCATGAAATCAAACCCCTTTTTCTATATTACAATCAAAGGCTAACAGCACATAATTCAGAATTTTTTTTAAAAAAACCCCCTCTTTTCTTTAATAATAATTAACTCTCTCAAAATCAATGCAAACCAAAATCAGAAAAAGAGGGCAAAAACCCTTTTCACACGAGAGAAAATGCAGAAAATCCACTACCACTGCACTGCAGATTCAACACAAAGAAAAACAGATGAAAATGACAACAAACTATTTTTGTTAACGGGTTTTATTTCGACTCAGAGTCTTTAAAGGACCCTGCTCTATTGTTTTCATCAAAAATGCAAAGAGGATTCAGAAAAATGCAAACATACGAGTAGTTGAGGAAGTCATAAATAAATCTTCGCCTCTTTAAAAAGGAAACCTGATTCGATTAAGAATTTGGGTTTACAGTCAACCCATGCACAATTCTTGTCCTTTGTTTGGAGTCCAAAAGCAGAATTTTTTTAGCATATAAAGTGTAAGAATGGGGCAATGCTGTAATGATAAACCCAAAAAAAAAGAAAGAAAAATGCTTACAGTTGATTCAAAGAACATCGGAATATGTGTTAATGATGCTCCACATTCATTCCTGTTCTAATCTCTTTAATCACAGAGAAGAAAACACACCACTCAGCATTTTCTTGCCCATAATTTTTATCTATTTGCTCTGATAATTACCAGCAATGGATTAAATGAAAATAAATTATTTTCTTTTTATAAGCAGTAACAATTTATGAGAAATGTGTAGATGACCGAAATGCCCCTAGGTTTTCCAAAATGATCCTTTTTAACGGCTCCTTGTGAGGGCTGGGTTTTGCAAAGTCGATTTGTGTTAAATGTTTATTCAGCTATCGAGTTCTAAAGCATGTTCGATTAGTGTTTATTCGGCTATCGAGATATAAAGCATGTTTGGCTAAAAAAAATTGTGAAAATTTTCGATTTTTTACTTGTTTACTAGGCAGGCGAACAGTTTATAAACTTATCAATCAATAAATGTGATGTATCACGTTACCATTCTAAATGATTTTGCTTAGTGCATCATTTCATATAATATCAAACCATTACTATATATATATATATATATATATTGATTGTCTAGAACTAACAAATGGTGTTGAACACGCTCCATTGATCTAATTAAATGGGTTATATATATTTGTACTTAATTGAATTTATAATTTAATATCATTAATAAGTTTTAGAAAATGGGGTTAGAGAGGGACATTCCAAATTATTAATTTTTTTTCACTGAGTTATATATAGGTATAGTTTTTTAAAAAACTAAGGAAATAGTTGGGTTTTAAAGACTTGTGAGAGCATTCTGGAGTTCAATTTTGACACAATAAAAATCGTGCAATTAAAAAATAAAAATTAGTGCATAACCCTTTCTTTTTGATTGATGGGATTTGAAATTGTCACATGTAGAAGAAAGCCAAATCATTTTCACGAGACAACTGTTGCCCAGTAAGCATGTATTCAACTCAAAATAATTACGGTAAACTATATCTTTCAAAAATGTCGAGTTAGAGTTAAATATCATAACAAGGTTAGAGAATAGTAGCTAGCATATTCGTAACATCTTTGAGTAAATGAATAATTTTATATATTATTGATGATAAATAGCGTTATTCTAAGTAAACGATTCAGAATAAAAGAATGAAACTAGCATAGACCTCGTTAGTTTTACATGAAGATTTCAGTATAGTCCAAATATCAAAATTGTAGCATTCATAGAAAGAAAAAGAAAGAATACAAGTAAAAGGAATGAAAAAGACCAAAAATTACTAAAGATCCAATATTTTGATTCGTCTCTAAAAACCTCAAATTTTTAATAGATCCATTGAACATTAAACCAATACTCAAGTTTATTCATATTTTATGTAAGAAACAAGGAAAGTTAAGAGTTGAACACGTGGGATAGAGTTTCCATTTTTTCAATCTCATAAATTACACTCTTTAAAACTATTTTTCTTTGCGATTATGGAGGCTCATCTGTTTGAGTTTTTTAAGAGTCAAAAGTTAGTCTTGAGACTAAAAAAATTATTTTTCGACATGTTTGAATATTTTCTAAAAATATTTTGTCAGACTAAAAGAACTATTAAAAGAAGATCCAAATTAGCTTTCTGAATAAATGTTTTTACAAAAAGCAGAAGTAAAGTTTTATCATACTAATCGTAAGAAATTAATGAAACCAAATTTTACATAGTATTAGCAAGGCATGCCTATTTTCTATGTTCGGATTTTACTCTACAAGAAGTAAAAAAGTGTCTTACGATTGTTTTAATTAAGGGTAACTAGTACATAACGTCCACACTTTCACTGTTATTGTGTAAATTGTCCTTATTTCCATCATTCATTGAGCAAAAGGTCTGTTTAATCCATTTTTTTTCAATTAAAATTTGTGAAATGACGAATATATCATTCTGTTTAAATAAAACAAAAATAAAAATAAAAAAATAAATTTTAATTATAGTCCCAATTTTTATTTTTTTTTAAAAAATAGCAAATTGGTCACAAATAAATTATTAAAGGGTAATTAGCACATGATGGCCCTAACTTTCACTATTATAGTGGAAAACATTATTACCTTTCATTTTTTTTTTTACATTTTCACCATCAATTGCACATTTAATTGCACAAACTATCATTTCTATCCATTTTCACCCAATTTCTCAATAAAAAGCTGTGAAATGATAAATATACTCTCATATTTAAAAAAATTAAAGAAAATATTTTTTTAATTTCTAATTTTTTTAATAATCTATTTGGAACTCATTTGCATTTTTAAATTTTTTTTATTTTTTAAATAAATTTGATTAAGACTCGTTCGTATTTTTTTTAAAAAAAATTCTAATTCTTTAATAATTTATTTGGGACTCGTTTACACTTTTTTTAAAAAAAATAATTTCTAATTTTCTAATAATTCATTTGGCCGTTTGCACTTTTTTTTAAAAAAAATTAAGTTTTAATTTTTTAATAATTTATTTGAGACTCGTTTACACTTTTCAAAAAAAAACTGGAACTATATCTGCGATTAAATTTTTTTTATTTTTTAATTTAAATATGTTTGTATATTCATCATTTCACATCTCTTTATTGAGAAATTGGATGAAAGTTGATATAAATAATGGTTTGTGCAATCAAATGTGTAATTAGGGATGAAAATATAAAAAAGTAAGGTAATAATATTTTTTGCAATAACATTGAAATGTATGAACATTATGTCCTAATCACTCTTTTAATAATTTATTTGGGACTTATCTGCGCCTTTTAAAAAAAATTTGGGACTATGATTGCCGTTATTTTTTTTCTTTTTGTTTTGTTTTGTTTTATTTAAAGATAAGGGTATATTCGTCATTTCACAATTTTTAATTGAGAAAATTGATGAAAATATCCTTTTGCTCAATGAAATGTGAAAATAAGAGTGAAAATACCAAAAAAATGAAAGATAATGACGTTTTCAACAATAATAGTGAAAAGATGTAGACGCTACGTGCTAATTGCCCTTTAATTAATTGTAATTCAAATTTCACATGAAAAATTAATATTCTTTAAGCTTACTTCAAGTTTGCATTTTTAAATAATAAAGACTCGCCGCAATCTAGTGCAAATTTAATTTATTAACAAGACACTATTATAAATCACAACTCTTATATCATAACAATTAAACTGTTAGAATTTGGGTGTAATTCGAATTCTTTGTTAAATTGAAAATTCTAAATAAAGTGCACGTTAAGATGAATTTTAATTGAAATGCTATTATGGAATCACATTCGAGTTTACTTGGCAAATTCTAGTTAAAATTCTATTTGGAAGCCCTATTGAAAGTTATAATTGGTGTTAGACTTGAACATGTTGATATTATAGAACGAAAGATCTTCTCGCCACATTTTTGCTAGCTAGAGGCTACCAGGCGCTGAGAGCCAATAGAAGAGAGAAGCTAGCGCCCGTTGGTACTAGTCTATTGCTTGAGCGTCAGGGCGCCGCTAGCCTGGCATTAGCCGCCCACTCGAGCAACAATGTTTCGGGCTCAAGCCCCTTTTTGCGTTTTGACAAGTTTTATGGTATTCTACTTCAATTACAACTCTATCATTAGGGTTTGGATGTTCCCTATTTGTTCCATATATATAGTTGACTCTTCATTATGATTTGAAGAAAACGAAATATTGCAAACACAAAATATTTTTATTCTTTCTCCATATTATAATAAAATCTCATTTACTTTACAAATTATTTTTTTCTTGTGATCAATTACTCCATATTGTGGTTATGATTTCTTATTTTCTCCAACAATTTGATATTTGGATTAATTCGATATCATCTTTGTTTCACAACAAAAACAACGTTGATTCTTTACATTGTATTTAAATTCATGATATATCTTTTGTATATAATTTTATGTAGCTTATTGATAGTTAAGTATATTAAGAGTTTGAAACCAGTCTTCTAAAAAATGTTGACCATTTAATAAAGCAATTCAACCAATTTAAAATAAAAATTACCAATCAAATCTAAAATTAATATTTTCAAACAAGCCATCGTTTTATAGGGGTACGTTGAGGATATAGTTTTTACAATGCTTAGATATAAAAACAATGCGGATCTACAATTAAGCAGTTGGGGTTTGAAAATTTTTATATTTAATTATCCAAATTAGGCGACTCTCAATTAATATCAAATAAATTTTTATTTATGTTGATGTTAGAGTTAGCAGAAATGAAATATAATTATTAAATCAATTTTAAGTATTCATCTTTGACTAGTTATTTTAAGTTGGCCATTTTTCATTTCAAAATGTGCATCATATGCTGGCCATGAGTTCTTCAAAATTATACTAAGAACCTATTATGACAATCGCGAAATGTAGCCAGTACAAGTCAAAGAGGTAACATGCACCGATTGAATTTATTAAACTCGTCTCATGTAATTATTTGCAGCTTCTTTTTGCAACTTCATCTTTTAACTATTATATGGCGAACTAACTAGGTGGAATGGGTTGGCTACAAAAAAAATTATTTATTTTATTTTATTTTTTGGATGTTGGGGTGGACTGGAGCTCACATTGCCTGACCCCTGGATTTATTAAGTCTCAGTTTAGTAGATAAATAAATTTTGATAAGTTGATAAAATATATGGTTAAAAAGTTCTGAGACCCATAAAATATGTAATTAAAATTAGATATTAACTTTGACTTATATTAAAATATAAATTCTAATTCCTATCAAACTGAGGATAAATGACTTGAGCTACATTTCATAATAAAATTTTAAGTAGACGCCGACTTAGGATTTGTTTGATACAACTCTTATGAGTAGAACTTTCAGCGGTATAACTTTTGACATTAGAGCTTTCATTATAAGTTGTTGGATGTTTAATTGTTAATTGAAGAAGTGTAAATTTGGCTGCATAATTATAAAAATACTTATGTATAAACTTTATATTTATTTAATTGGATTACAAGTTAAAAAGTCTTTTTTGGGATAATTGCAGTAAAAGTCTTAAACCTTTGAAACATTAGCAAATTTTTTCCGAACATTTGATTTGTTGCAACCGTTATCCCTAACATTTTCAAATATCACAGGTGAAACCCTTTTATACAATTTTCATCCTAATTCTATCACTTTATTAAAAATTTAACTTTGACCACATTTTTAATATTTTTAAAAGGGTCAAAAGAGTAATTTTCTATTTATCATATTAAATAATTAAATAAGAAAACACACACACTCAATCGTCTTCTTCCTTTCAACTCTCACACATCCCCACCTCAAACCCATAATCCACACCGACCACTGCCACCTCCACCTCAAACCCAAATGCCCTATTAGAAGAACAAAAGAATACCTGATTAATATTTATTTTGACTCAAATCCCCTTATTTCAAACCTTGTGAGTTGTGACCTCCATTTTTTATACCCTTTTCCGAGAATTCAACTCTACCTTTCAGACGTCATTCTTGGAATTTGCTTCTTTTTTATTCAAAGTTCCAGCTTCTTGTTTAGTTCAAACTAGTGAGATTTTGGAGCCAAGAAAAAACAAATTCTTGAAATGAAGACTCCGCAATTTTTTCCCCGATTTTTCTTGGATTGATTCTTGTTATTATTGTTTCAAATTCAGTGCAGTGCTGTTGCAACTCTTCTTGAAAATGACAAGCAGGCATTGCTGGATTTTGCTGAAAAGCTTCCTCATATGAGGACTCTGAACTGGAATGAGCAGTTTCTGGTGTTGTATGTAGTGAAGGTGGCTCAAGGGTAATTTCACTAAGATTACCTGGTGTTGGTTGTCATGGACCTATAACAGAGATTACATTGAGCCGCTTATCAGCATTGCATATCTTAAGCCTCGGATCCAATCGTATTAATGGGAGTTTTCCTTTGAATTTTGGTAACTTAAAAAACCGTTCTTATCTTTATTTTCAGTACAATAATTTTAAGGGTCATTTGCCTTTGGATTTCTCTACATGGAAGAACTTGACTATTGCTAATTTGTCTAGTAATGGAGGTCACAAAGTTTGAAATAAGGGGATTGGAGGTGGAGGTGGAGGTGGAGATGGTTGGTGTGGATTTTGGGTTTGAGGCGGGAAGAGACAATTGTGTGTGTGTGTTTTTTTTTTATGAGATTTTATTTATTCAATTATTTAATGTGATAAATGAAAAGTTACTCTTTTATTCCTTTTAAAATATTAAAAATGTTGTCAAAATTAAATTTTTTGTCAATTGACAGAATTATGGATGTAAACTATCTAACAAGGCTTCACCTACAACATTTGGAAATATTAGAGGTGACGGCTGCAACAAATCAAATGTTAGAAAAAAGTCTATTAATTTTTCAAAGGTTTTGAATTTTTGCTGCAATTATCCCTTTTTCTATATATTAACAACTTCACCTAAAATGTATTTAGAGCTTATATAAAGAATCTCAAATTCTAGGATTCTCTAAAATAACTCTTTAAGCCTTTTTTTTTCATTTTTTTTTTTTTTTGTGAAAAAGTATTTTTTTGACTCTGACTAGATAGTCAATATTTTAAACAAAAGAGCTTTATATCTCTGGAAAGTGCTTTTAAACTTTGGAAAAAAAAAAAAAAAAAATTCTCTCTCATCAAGCACCCATAAGATTTAAGATCGATGCTAACCTACTCAAGAGTTTAAGATATATTTAAAATCTGGTGATACACCTTATTGTGAATTTCTCCTATTTTGTTATTTTTAAGACTTTTTTAAATATATAATAAATAACTTCCCATAAAAGCTAGTTAGAAATTTTATAGAGAAAACTAAAATTTGGGCTACTCTAAAATAACCTTCTAGCCTTTTTTTTTGTCAAAATGTTGACAATTAACAGTGCCACGCAAGAAAAATACAAATGATCATTTTGAAATATTTAACGCCTTTAGTGACTGTTATTGAAATTAATCCGTTCTTATTATGCAATCTTTCTAGGACGACCGTTTCTAAGCTAATCCATTTGGAAAAAAGTTAATGATATTCTGCACTTGATACCAAATGATACTAAAGATGGATATAAGAAATTGAAAATTTTCAAGTAATGCAGTACTACTATTTGTTTTTTCATCCAACTTAGGTGACAAAAAGTATAGAGTTGGTTTTTAATGAAAACCCTACAATCTTAACACACTCCAAAGAAACAAGAGATTCGTTAAATATAAGATATTCTCTATTTTATAAAGTCAATCAATGCGGCAACGAGCCAACTGAGCCGAGCCGATTCGTGAGCTTAAGCTCGTGGCTCGTAAAAAAATTCTCCAGCTTTATGGGCTTGAGCTGAGACCGAGCTAATGGGGCATGGCTAGGGCATTGGCTCAAGTCCAGCCGGCTCACGATTTTTTTTTACTCAAATAATAGAAAATGGATTGTTAATTTACAAACTACAAAATAAATTATATAACTTGTTGAAATTTACAAACTAATTAGTCAATAATTTACAAATTTTAAAAAAAATAATTATGCAGGTAGTTTAAAGAGTAAATAATAACCTTCCTTCTTTTTCGAGCTTGGGATTGGATATAACTTGTTGAAATTTTACAAACTAATTAGTCAATAATTTACAAATTTTAAAAAATAATTATGCAGGTAGTTTAAAGAGCAAATAATAACCTTCCTTCTTTTTCGAGCTTGGGATTGGCTATTGAATGTAGACGGAGTTAAAATAATACAAGAATAAAATATTACGTGTATAATTTTTTTTTTTAAAAGTGAAGTAAAAAAATTATGAAAGTAAATCAAGAAACTAAAACTTACAATATTAAGATCCTATGCTCGGATCTGTTGTAACTTATCGACTATTATACTGTCAACTTGATTTTAAATACATAATTCTCCACATTCCCATCCTTCAAGCAAAAAAATTATTTTGAATTAGGTATTTATAAAAAAAAAAATTCTAAAGTTGATAACATCTCCAAAAGACGTCCTGGAAATTAACAACTCTAAGAAATGTTTGAATTTGGTGATGGAAATGGACGAGTTGCAAACAAGCTAATTTTCTTACTAGTGTATACTAGCAATAAATGTTGTATTTTGGCTCGTGAGGCGGGCTGACTTGGGCCAAATCTCATTTTTGAGGCTTGATCCGAGTTTCGGCTAGCGCAAAAGAGCCACAAGCGGGCTTGGCTCAAATCGGACTTTTTTCGAGTCAAGCCACGGACCACTCGAATCAATAGACTCATTTGCCACAACTGGAGTCAATCATTAAAATTATATTCCAAAAGATTTTTTAAATTAACATTTTAATTTCCAAATTAGGAGAGCTTGATAGCCCAAGAATAACTAATCAAGAGGGAGGTGGATTGATTTTTAAAACTTTTTCGAAGAAACTAATCTAAATTTAACCAAATGAAGACTAAATAGATTAATTTAAATAATAAGCGCAAAAATGAAAGTGATAGGTAAAATAGAAGAAATGATGCAAAACGATATAATTGTAGAGGCACGATCCAAAGCAATGATCTACGTATTCTGTTACCAAACTCTCCAGCACGAGTAGGAATGGCAAAAAAGCTCGTCGGCCGGACAGCTTGGACTCGGCCTGGAAAAAGCCCGAGCCATCCCGTTTTTAAAAAAAAAAAATCATTTTTTTACCCCTCTCTCTATAGCCTCCTGCTTGCAAGCAGGCAGCTTATGCGTGTAGCTGCTTGCATATTGGGGCAATGGCCTGCATGCTGTATTGTTTAGTCAATTGCCTGCCTATATACTTTTACTATAAATACAGGAAAAAAATTTACAATTTCATACCAATTTACTGAAATCCATATCTAATTTCTTTACTCAATATTCAGTATTCTAATCTCCAATTTCTTTACTCCGATTTCAATTTAGACATTTAGTTGTGTTATAGTTTCAATTTCAAAATCTAATTTCTTTATTCAATCTAATTTAATTTCTTTTACTCTAATATTCA
>CAIGRP010033524.1:0-35213 GCA_903798385.1 Fraxinus cuspidata
TGCGTCCTTTCTTCCACCAAGCAGCAGCTTTCTGTTTCTTTTTATTTTTTTTTCAATTGCTACGTTCGCCTTTTTTTATTCTCCTGCTTTTATTTCTTTTCTCTTTCTCCTGCCAGATGCCGTCTCTCTTATACGGATTTCTCCTTCTTTTTTCTTTTTTTATAATTGGCTCCCCCTTCAAAAACTGCCGTGTAATGTGTATATATATATAAATATATATAACCTAAACCACCAATAATTTGGTCCATTTAGAAATCCAATTTGAGGCCCAATTAACTTTCCATACCAAATTAAATTAATTTTCTTTCCAAGTCCTCAATTCTTTTGTGTACTACAAGTTGATTCTTAAAATAAATTTATTTGNATCTAATTTGAGGTCTAATTAATTTTTCATAAATTAATTCTTCTTTTCGAGTCCAACAACTTTCATGTGATGCGAGTTAATCCTTGAAATAAATTTATTTGTGCAGCCCATGCCAATTTAGTCCTCGCACTTTTGATTTTTTGCCATTTTTCGTTATTTTGCAATATTTTCTTCAATTCTTCATTAAACATACAATTTTACCTACGAAATATAATTTAACATAAATTATGTGAAATTTAATCCAAAAGACAATAAAATATCATTATTTATGGCAACAATTAAGTGTATAGACTACACTTATCACCAAGTTCACGAGACAAGACCCCAAAAATTCAAGTGAGGGCAAAGTGATACTACAAATGTTCTTAATAGGATATGCTCAAAACCAAAAAGAAGTGCCATTAGCCCTCCAAAAAACCGACTCTTCGAATGAGGGCAAAGAGATGCTAGAAATGTTCTTAATAGGATTGGGCTGAAAACCAATAAGTGACATTAGCCCTCCAATGTTCTTAATATTATTAACTTGCATACAGTTTGGTTCAGTATTAATATAGAACTCTCCATTGATGAACCACGTCCATCCATTTGCATCTTCCTAATATATATTTAGATTAAGTTTCTTTACTTAGAACCACATGACCTATGCTCGAATGAATTGTAATAGTGGGTTGGATTCAATTCTAGTTAAAATTTAACCGTATCTTAATATTCTCATACTTAGAACCAAACGATTTTCGTCCATTTCTATAGTTATACACTAAATTTTATTTGGGAAATTTTATTTGTACTGAAAATGATGTACCGAAAATGTTACACCATCTCACATGCGTACGGGGTCGTATGAATAAGAAACTCTCAAATGTGTGGTCCACACATCCTATTGTGAGTGTAGGTAAAAGATTAGGTAAAAAAGATGGTGTACATGTAGCATTGTTCATTTTATTTCACTCTAAAATATAGTTTTAATTTTTTTCTTTGATGTGTACATTTTAAATATATTTTGGTGGAAGATCCATGATTCATCTAGCCATGTCAACGAACCGAGCCGAGCCACGAGCCGAAACTCAAAGTTCGGGCTCGACTCGAGCAAAACAGGTTCGAGCTTTTTTTGAGCCCGAGCCGAGTCGAACAAAAGTTCGGCCAAAATATAAGATTCGGCCCGAGTTTTCGGCTCAAACCTTAGCGAGCTGAGCCGAGTTGCTCGTATTTTTTTTTTAAAAATCGTTATAAATCTATAATTTTTTATAATGTATTTAAAATTTGAGCAAATTTATATGGGTTCTAAACAATAACTAAATATTAATATATAAAACAATACATTTAAACTTAAAAAAATTTAAATTTTTTTTATATATTATTTAGCTACCGGCCGGTGACTAGCTCGAACCGGGCTCGGATAGAGCCGACGCCCTAACATGGGCCTCGGCCCAAGCCTTGGTTCGATTTAATCGAGTCCGAGTCGACGAGCTTTTTTATCATCCCTAGATCCATATATTGAGGAAAAATATATTTATCTCTAACCACATGTGGTTGAACTATCTCCTTTTATGGAATAGAGCAGATCTGCCTCGTACCGCGGTGATACAACTTTCCTCTATATATTTGGTGTAATTTTATATAATACCGATCACGTGCGTAATAAAGCCAAGATATATAAAAAGTAGTGATTCATGAATGGTTGTTTCTATATTGAGTTGGTGTCATTAACTCTTTTTTTTTTCTAACTTTTTTTTTTCCCATTCTCCTCGGTTGAAACTAGACAACAGTATGACAAAAATTAACTTCGAGACCTGCCCCACGGGCATGACGCAGTGGTAAAACATGAGGATTCTCTACAGAGTATCGAATGTTCGATTTCCCACGGCAGCTGAAAGGCAATATTTAAATGTTGGAAGACAACATCTACGTTGAAAGGCAGATGTCTTGTGGAGGAGAACCACCGAATGTCCGACACAAGTGCGTAAAAGTTGTGATCGCATCCTAATTAAATAGGGTGACGAACCAGGGGGAATGACCATCACTCCTCAAGATTAGTCGGACGAAATTTGGAGACCCGAGTTATAGAAATATAAATAATAATAATAACTTCGAAACCTCGATAAAGGAACAACATATCAAGTTCTGAGCACAAAATTCCATCTCAATATAAAATAACAATATATAAATAAAATAATTTTATTTTTACGGACGGAATATTTTGAAAAAATAAAAATAAAAATTTCGGATTTGATTAGTTATTCGATTTTGGGTGTAGAAATGACAACTAGACTATAAACGGTTGGTTCTCAATTCTAATATTCATTACCTGATTTAAACTATCAGTTCGACTTGATTGCATACTTTAATGCACCCATAATCACTTAATAAAAAATCTGATTTGTTATAGATATAATATAAATATTTTTTGGTTTTAAAATGTCCATTGCACCCTTAAATAAAAATAATACGATCTAGTTTATATGGCATTATATGATGGGTTCAATTAAAAATAAAATTATGTGATTCATTTAATTGAACTTGTAAATTAATGTTACTAGTGTTAAACATTAGTGGTGTTGAATAACAACACTCAATCAAACATCTTATGTGCGTACCACTTTTCAGCAATGAGTCTCAAATAGACTCGAATTTATAAATTTAAATATTTTTCATGTTTTCATGCCATATATTTTGAAGTATCTTAAGTATGAATGGTTAGACTATCTCCAAAAAATTCTTCAAATGTACATGTCTCTCTATTTTAGAGAGTCAAGCCATAATATTATGGTGCAATACGTTTTTCAATTTAACTTCTTAAAATAGGGTGTGACTTTGTATTTAATGAATTAGAAGTTCCAATAATCCACTTGTTATTTAAATTAAAATATATTATCAATTGATATATAATAATACATATTATTAAAAAATGAGGAAAAACAAAATGAAAAGCTAAAAATAAAGAATTGTTGGACTGTACAATAATTCTCTCTTTAATTTAAAAATACCCTGTCCCATGTTATAATGAGTATTTTGGAGATGTTATCGAAGAAGAATTTTATTTCATTTATTTAATTTTAGTCCAAACTAGTCACATTGGATCTACTTTGGAAAGTGGAGTTTTTTTTTTTTTTTTGAGTAATTAGCAAATTAAATTACGAGAACTAGACACAATCGATGGATTCAATGGGGAAGACGGTCTATTATAATTACAAAATCACAAAGATAAATCCTGTTACAATAATCTCAAAAATTGCCATTCTAATACTAGTGCATCTTTTCACAAAGATTTTTTAATATATATTTACATATTAAATTGTTGAATTATTGATTTCAGTTGGACCTTTCAATTCTTGAATTTTTAGGGCTTGTTCTCTTCGTTGTTTTCAGACCATTTTTAGTTTTCAGTTTTTGAAATACTGAAAATACGTTTACTTACCTCTTTTCAGAAACAAAGTTCCAAAAAAGCATTTAAAATTTACAAAAGAAATGAAAAACGCCAAAGTCGTTTATGCTATTTTCAGTTAAAATCAAGCTAACGCTTCATTTTTTTTTTAAATAATTAATCAAAATGACAAAAAGAACTTGTTTTCAAAAATCTCAAAATGGACATTCAAAACACAAATATCAAAATAAATTCAAAATTCAAAACAAAAAATTGAAATACGAAGAGAACAGTCCCGTACTTTTTTAAGCCTAATTTAAAATGATAGTTATTTAGCTGTTTTTATATTGAAAATAATACTACCATATTAATTATGCCACAACTTGCTGTATGGTGAACTGGCGGACAGTTCCAGCTGGGATGTCATATGTTTTGCTAGTTGACATGTTAGTTTGTATCAATATAAACATCGCAACAATAATTTTTCAAAAATGGACATCGAAATAAATCTTCAAACAACAATAAAAATTTCAAGTTAGAATTATTCGTATTATATTTTTAATCAATTATGTAAATTTTTCTTACGTATTAATTTTTTTCAATCTATTAAATATAATCAATACATCGATTGGAGAGGATATTTCTCATGAAGGAATAAGGATAAAAGTAATTAGACAGAACAAAAAGTAGTTTTCTTTGTTCATATTTTATAATTTTACTTGTGTTTTAAGGACGAAAAAATTTATCCTTTTTTTTTAAATAAATTATGTTTGTAAAAATATATCCTAGGCCAATACAATGGTATACTTTAGCTCAAGTTACACTTCTATAAACCTTGTCTTGTCATGCCGACATAAAAATACTCTTTATTGAGATACTCGACCAAAGTGTTACTCAAGTGTAGCAAACTGTCAAATTCAATGATACATTTATCAACTTTACAGCTGCACGTGATATAAAAGGATTTATTTAGAGTTGAATTTTTTTTATTAATGTAATAATAGATCAAATTGAATGGTAAAAATTCATTGAACGACTTTTAATTAAGACTAAATTTGTTGTTGCTGACAACACATTTGTCTTGATTTTAGTGATACCTAAGTTAAACCCAAAATTTTATAGTTTTGTAAGGTCACATATATATATGAGTAATGTTATTTATTTAGATGATCATCGATTTATATATTAATGAGGTTATTGTCACATTACTCAATAAAATTTAAATGCATTTTTCAAACGATGAAAAATATAGCAATAATTTCAACCATCATATAAATCGAAGATCGTTTAAATTCCAGATGAATAATATTATTTCATATATATAATGCAATTGAAATAACAAGGCAACAACTGATAGGTGGCTGAATTAATGACCATTTGGATGTTGTCCAAACGAAACAGATTCAATTAATTAGGCTTTGAGTATTGCCAACTTTCATTTACCTTTTGACATTAGCTGTCTATGTTGTCTAGAGACAATTCATCTTCGTTGGATAAAATCAAAATTTCAAATTTGACTAACTTTTTATGCATCTGGCAGAAATATAGTATATTCCTTTGACAATTACCATGTGATGGAGATGAAGCTACAAACAAACGTGATTCAAGTACAGGGCTATAAACTCTGGTTGATTTTTTTGGATTCGATTGAACTACGGCGATCAATCGATGCTTGTTTTATGTTATCAGCTCATTTTTTTATTCTGGGCAAAGATCTCGATCGGGGTTGGAAAATTCCGAGCGCTCAATTTATTTTTAGAATAAATTGAAAAATCGGGTGTCGTTCTGGATACTACTTAAATGTTACGGATTACCAAATTAACGGCTACTAAGTTACCAAATAGTTATTAATTATCCGTTTTTAGTTTTGATCATATGTGCAGAATTATTCCATTAAAAGCAACAAGTCATTTTTTAATAGTTTCTAAATGATTAATTATACACGTCCAATTTTCCTATATTTGAATACCACAATTTGTAATATAGAAAGCAATAAAGAACACCAATAGACAATAGTCGTTGACGGAGAACCCAATGTGGGAAAAACTCCAGGACAAAGTCGGTTACTTCCACTATAGACAATACGGAGTAAGCTACAGTCAGATACTATCTAGTCAACTCCACTAGGCTTCCCGATCTATTTACTGTCAACTTCAAGGCCTGCTCCAAGATCTTTACAACTGTCTCTTATTAGCGGAATTCCAAGAACTTGCTCCAAGATCTCGTGCTCTTCCTGTGCTTGTAGTCCAACATCTCTCAACCTGTATAAACTTCTAAAGTCCAACTGAAAAAGTACCTTCCTATGACTAATAGGAAGTAGGTGTTTTGGATTCAATGGATTCAATGGTTTCCCTCAATTTGTGGTTGTATCAATACATGAACAAGCTCTTGAATTTTCAAATAATAATATGGAAGTGTTATAGAGAATAAGCACAATGAACAACCACACCAAATTTTGTGCATAGATTTGAGTATTTATAGGATAAGGTAATTAGGTTGAATGAGCCCAAAAAAATACTGCAAAACAGTAAATTAGGATTTTTCGAATCGACCCGTTGCTCAAGCAATAAGCCGGCAATAGACGAGCAACGCACTGTCGCTCGAGCGAGAGCTCAGCGACAGTAGGCGACAAGTATTCTATTTTTTGTCGCTCGATTAGCGTCTAGACGATAGACTAGCGAAAATGAGGCGTCGTATTTCTCCTTTATTTTCATGCTCGAAATCTAAATCTCATAACCTAATTTATACAATTTGAACAATAGGTCCTTGACTCTTACAACACGTTACAAATTAGTCATTTTGTCCACGAAATTGCCAATACTAAAAATCCAACATAAACAAACAACAAAACCCAACTTTCAAACAAGAATTTATGCAAAAAAATAAATGTATAACCCTACACTGAATTATTAATTGCTGAATATTAAATAAAAAGAAAAAGAGGTGCTGTCCAATCTGTCAACACTGCCCTGCTAGTCAGCCCCTTTCACATGGTCCCGCTTCTCCAAATAATCCACGGCTTGTCTATGGCTGCATCACCATGTGAGATTTTTGTATCACTGGTTTGACACACGACGATAAAATTAATTTTCTTAAACGTAGTAGATTTTTTACCCTAACTTCAAAAATCCCGTATGTAGGTCTAGCTCATTATGCTAGGTATCATTCTCTTCTTCCTCTTCAAACACATGACCTTCAATTCTAATGTTGACTATATAAAATGATACAATCAGTTATCCCAAAAAGCCGCAACGAACAGGAGATACGCATTCAAAACTTTTTCCATCTATAATCAAGCCTAAAAATTTATAGCAACTTTTCATTTGAGATTAATATACATTAAGGTAGGGGTGCACACGGTTAATTTTCGATAGTTTTTGAAATATTTTCAAACCCAGCCATTTTAAACAATTTCAGACAACTAAAAATCAGACCAAATCATATTTTGTGGTTTGATTTGATTTCAAGCCACAGTTTAACGGCATCTAAATAATATCTTTCAAACAAATAAGAGCTAAATATATTGATGTGATATTTCACTGTAACAAATAAATTGAAACCTCTCGATCATAAACTTTACAATACTAATATACATGTCTTAATACAAGCTTAAATCAATAAATAAATATAAATTTCAACCATAAAATTTAAATTTTAAATTTTTATTCTTTAGATAAGAAAATTATTATTTTCCTAAATAGTCAATAGAGACTAGCAAATAAATTTTTTGGAGTATAAATTGATCTAATAAATAATATAATTCTTGGGTAAAATAAATATTTTTCGAAAAATAAAATGGGTTAATAGTTTGATTTGGTTTCAAGTAGTTTTTAACTCTTGAAACACAATCGAACCATTTCCAATTTTTTTTGGATCGATATTGAAAGTAATCGACATTACAAAACTACGACTTCGCTTCGATACGATGGTTTGATGATTTTTAAGTTTATTCCCTTACTTCAAGAATATCTTGCACCCTAGACTCTCTTGTGTGAAGTGCTGCTCCACATCCATTTGTTACTCTGACAGATACATCTAACGTTGGAGAACCATCACAATATAAAATAGAAAAATGTTAGAGTAACATAATGGATGACTCAAGGGTTGACATATTCGTCCCCTCAATAGAGGGTCGCCATTTGGCAATTATGTCAAATAATATGTCAACCATTATGTTTCTTTAACATTTCTCTATAAAATAAACTAATTTCGTCATCAAAGTTAAATCAATCGCTTAGAAAATTCTTATCCAGAGGATTCAATAGAGTCTCTAAATGCAAAATATTCTTTATGTTAAAAGGGAACAAGAATTTTAAGTCTAGTTTACACTGCAACGTTAATAAAGTCCCACGTTGATCTAAAGTTGTTGACAATTTCACGTGTCAATAATTTTTGTTTTTTACATTACGCGTTCAGAATTGAAATGTCCGTTCCCTACCAGCTTACTGAATCAAAGCAATGCAGTCGAAGGATGCTTGCAATATTTTAATCCCCACTTTTTTTTTTCTGGGTAATGTTTGAATTGTGCTTATTAATGTAGGGGTAGAAATTAAATTATAATTAAAAAAAATATATCTTTTGGTCAATTTGTCAAAATTCATTTCACTTGCTTCTTTTTTTAATTCATACATTTCCAACTTGTTAGTTTCTTGTTGAAACTCCCATTTAAATAATACTGATTTCAATGTCTTCAAATTTCAACTTGCACCTTTGGTTGACTTTGACTGGTTGTGCTTATCATCCTCAATTTTTTGTTATAAGTTGTGCAATCAGTTTCAATTTATCATGTGGCCCTGGTAGGACCATGAAACTGTTGTATCCACCGCATGAGTATAATTAATAGAGGAAAATTCCTATAGTCAAGTAGATGAAAAATGAGGAGACGAGTTTGTGACAATGGTTTATCAATTAACTCTTCAAAAGTTTCAAAATCTGTTAAAATTCTTAAGTAAAATCGAACCTCATGAAGTTAAACATGCAAGAGTCAAGTGACTATATAATAGAAATATAGCCAATTTTTTTTTTTTTTTAAAACTATAATAAGAACATAATTTGCTAAATGTAGCATTAGGTTGTACCCAAATAGTGCAATTTTCCCGATTGCAATATAACCGTACACAATTTGACAAAATTTATTCAAGGCTCCTCTCTCTCTCTCTCTCTCTCTCTCTCTCTCTCTCTTTCTGTGTAGATTTGTCTGCATCTTGCCAAATTAATCATCTTCTGCCGTTTGATCAGAAATCATCAGACAACCTATAATTATCAAATCCGTTCGTTTATTATCTGTAATCTCCATCTATCTGAAATTCTCTCCAATCCATGGGAAAAATAACGACAATCAGAGACATCCTAGGAGTTATCAAAGACAAGGCATCCTTATCCAAAGCAGCCCTACTCTCAAAATCCAACTTTTCACTTCCTCTCCGCCTAGCAATCCTCCGTGCTACCTCCCACGCGCCACCAGAGCCGCCCGGTGACCATCACCTCTCCAACATCCTATCTCTTGGAAACAGCTCACGCGCCACAGCCTCAGCTGTCATCACCGCCCTCATGGACCGCCTGAACTCCACTAGCAACTGTTATGTCGCCCTCAAGTCTCTTATGATTATTCACCACATCATTAAGCGTGGACCCTTTATACTTCAAGACCAGCTATCAGTTTTTCCGACCACCGGCGGCCACAATTATCTAAAACTCTCCGCCTTCCGCGACGGAGCCACCGCCAGAACATGGGCTCTCTCTGCATGGGTGAGATGGTATGCACGTTACTTGGAAACCCTACTTTTCGCTTATAGGGTTTTGGGTTATTTCCTCTGTTCATCATCAAACGGCATGATTAAAGACAATCAAGAAGAAACAATCTCGTCTTCGTTGAACGTTGACTTGATTAAGGAAGTAGATTCTCTGATTGTACTGATTGAAGAAATGTGCAAAGCACCTGATCATACCCCAGTTGAAGGTAACATTTTGTTGAACGAGGTTATGGGATTACTGGCTAATGATTATTTATCAGCAGTGAATGAAATTTTGTTAAGGCTCGGTGAGTTCAAGGAGAGACTGAGTTGTCAGACTTTCGGTGACTCGGTCGAGTTAATATGTGCATTGAAGAGGTTAGAAAATTGTAAAGATAGAATGTGGGCCCTTTTTGCCATTAAGAAGCCTTCGATTGATATGTTATGGGGTTTGTGTGAAGAATTGAAAGATGAAATTGGGGTGTTGAAGGTGTACAAAGAAGGTGGGAAATTACTGAGTTCGGGGAGGAGAGAGAAGGCAAGCAAGTCCGCTCGGTTAGAACAGGGAGTTTTGAAGCATGCTGACTCGGTGCAATTTCAATCAGGAAGATTTGACATGAATAAGTTCCCTTTCTTTGTTGTACAATCTATTGAATCGAATTTGTTATGATTTTGTATGATGAAATATCATGTAAATTAAAATATAATGGGGAAAGTGGATAGATAATATTTTAATTGAGGCAAATACCTGTTTTTGGTCAACATATAGGAACACTTAAAATTAGCATTACTTTAGATCTAGGGGAAAATTCACGCATTAAACCATCATCAATTCAATTTCCAAATTGTATGCAAAACTCGAGTGATAAATAAATAAATAAATATATTTAATTAATCAAATATATTAAAGTTATAATTATACAATCAATAGTCACATTTAGGTAGTTAGTTATAGGTCAAAACTTATTTATTGATCACATATTATCAAATTAATTGATCACAAATTATTTCACGATCATAAAAAAAAAATTTATAAGTCATAGTTTATTCGTCGGTCATAAATTTCAAATTAGTTTGTCACAAATTATATAATTTTTAGCTCAAAATTAAATGGTTGGTCACAAATAACAAAATACTTGATCATAACTATATCAAATAGTGGTCACATACATCAAACACCCCACCTCGATCTCGATCATGATCCACTACCAATATTTGATTACAAATCAACTAAATAGTTGGTCATAAACTCTCTTCTCTTTGTCGTCGCACCACTACCACAATTGCCACTAACATCAACTACAAAACATCACCACCACCAACAACACTAACACCGTCACCGCAAACAAAAACTACCCCAACACCAAACATGAAAAACCACCATGGCACCACCGTAACAGATCACGCACCATTCCAAAAACCAACAAATCCAACAAAAACCACCACCACGACACCACCAGTCTCAAATCACACGTAGAGCTGTCATGCACCAGATCGCGCCAAGCAACAACGACGGACGGATGAATGGTAGATTCGAACCAGCGTCACCATGCACCAGATCATGGCATACCAACCAAACCAGTGATGTCATTCATTGATGAATTTATGTCGCCGCACAGTGACCTTGTCTTAGGGCTTTAGTTCAGGTGCACAACGGTAATTTTCCATCATCGCCGCTGCGCAAGGGGGCTCTATGAATGCCACCTCATAGGTGACGTGGTGAGTGAAGATTGAGGTGGAGAGAGAAGATTCGACGCGCAACATTAATTTTTTCCATTATTCATCGTTGCGCACAACGGCTATATGAGCTCCGCCTTGGAGGTGGCCCGTGAGAGGAGTGAACGGGAGAGAGACAAGGGATGAGAAATATTTTATGTTTGTAGCGGGGTGGGAGTGGTGGTTAAATTCTATAATATTATTAATAATTTAATTAATACCTGATTTTTTATTAAATAAACTTAAAACTTGGTTTTTGATTTGGGAAACTTAAATACCTGTTAATATATAATTTTCACTTAGATCTATATAGATCTATACATATACTGATTATGTCATATTATCAATATTTATCATATCCTTTTTTTAAGTTCACATCACAATAGCGTTTTAACTATAATAAAGATGCTAAATATTTGTTTATTTTTACCTATGTTCTCAGCATTTTACGTCATATTTTTATTTTAACCTTTAATTAATTCACATTTTGTTTCCGGTGATGATTTTAACATCTAGAAATCTGTGCAAGTTAAATTATGGGCTTGTTTAATAGGGCTCTTATTTCTTGTAAAATAATTTCCTAAGAAAGATATTTCAAGTCAATTTTCTCTAAAAATTCTTTAATCAAACAAAATACTTTGAAAAATTATTCGAATATGTTCAAAAGTAACTAAAAAATAACTTTTGACTTTCAAAAGTCTCTTCAAATGAGTTTATTTTGTAAGTGTTATACCATACGTCCAATCAATTGTGGACATAAACACTTTTAATATATAATTTATGCATTTTGTTTATGGTAGATCTATTATTTAATTGAATTAATATTCTAATAAATTAAATAATAGCATCGGTATATTCAAGTTTTGATAATTTGTTAATTATAAGGAGTTATGATTGAATATATAAATTACATATGATTGAATATTAAATCATCCATGGTCATTAAAAATAACGAGATACAGATATCGTTATTACAGATAGACCATCACATGTAGCATTTCTTATTTGTGAAGTAAATAGCCGATCTTACAAGTTAAAGTATGATGACACTTAATTGAATGAGTGTATATTTTGTTATAGAACAAAATATTGGAGAGCAGTTGGGGATATTCTACATGGATAACTATCTGAGTGTCAATGATTAATCTTTAACGTTTGTCAGTGGAATTGGTCATTCGACTTGAGGTCGTCATACTACCTTAAATGAGGACAGTCATACTTTTGTGATGTTGGATGTTGCTCTGCCAAATTCGCCAATATGACATCATTCGGGTATGTCAAAAATCATATGAAAGTTGTGAATGATCAATAGAGATTTTGTCACTTTTAAATAGTAAGAGATTATAATCTACATTTCATTCAACTTGGCCTAGGTGTACTCATAAGTCGAAAATGAGTTTTCGACTTACATTGACTTAATAGTAGGATGAAAGATATGATCGATAATTGAGATTAACACACATTCATATCTCTTATTTGATCGGATCATATTGACGAATGGATTATAGTTTCACGGTAAACGAACAAGTTTGGTTTGTCATACCACGTGATATTTTTCGTCACGTGTATTGTCTTGACACATTGCTAGATGTCAATTTGGGATGACGGATGTGAATTGATGATAAATTAAAAAGTGATATTTTAATTTTTCCATTTTAATTAGATCAAAATAATAATTCACGAGGCATCATTATCGGGAACTTGGTGGGTCGCACACAAAAGGATAACCAGAAGAATGGGATTCAATTCATTAATTAACAAGTGTTGTACAATTAATTAATTGAGTTGCTTGTTAATAGGCCCGAATTTAATTAATTAGATACTAGACTGGGTTAAGTTTAAGAGACGGGCTAAGCCCACTTAGACTTAAACCCCCTTCAACATCTCTCATAATGTGTTCTACGTAAACATGTGGGAATGGGGGCATTACAGCTACATGCCTTGGCCTAAGATAAAAATGATTGCAGTATTAATAAGCCAATAGGGTTTAAGAAAAGAATAAAATATAATTCATATTCTTGATAGTACAAGATAGGAGAAATCATAGTTTTTTCATTTTTGTTCCCTGCGTGGATTTTCATTGGATGCTGGACAATTGGACAGCTGTGGATTGGAGATCGTGACTGTTCATGTTCCAAAATCATCAAACGAGTTTGCAGAATTTACAAAATGTACAATTTCTATCACTATTTATTTCTAAACACAAAGAAAATTCTTGATAGGAATTGAATTTGTTTTATTTTTTGTTGTACATGTTAAGTAAATTTCCACCACATCATGAGCATCAGGCTGCCTCCTCATTGGCATAACAACAAAAGTGTTGATATGCTTAGATACCGAATGGTGTAAATGCAAAAACGAACTGAGAGAGACACGAAAAGAATTGTTGAAAAGTTCAATGTCATTTATTCAATTTAGTATTCAAGGTCCCTTAGGATGAATGTTGGAATTGGTGATACAACACTTCCACGTGAAGTTCAAGTGCCAAGAAGATCTAAACACGAAACCAACATAATAAAATGCAACATGTTTTTCAAGCAAATTAAAAGGTATCATAACAAACTCGATATAAAGATAGTGCTGAAGTTGAAGTCGTGACTTTTTGACGATCTTGGTTAAGTCACAGAACTTGTGTAAATGTGGACGCGAGATTCGTAGCTGCATCAGAGGGAACTTGGAAGAATCTCACTGAGAAGTTCCCTAAAATTGAGTTCATTATTTATGAATCTAAGTGTCCCCCTATTTGTACTAGGACTGACTAGGGTTGCACACATCAACTAAATATATGACTAAGCTAACGTGTCCACGACATGTCCGTACAACTATAACCAACAAAAAAAGTACGACTCTACGAAGCAAAATACAAGTACATCATTGAAGTTACAAAAACTACAATACAATACAATTTTAACAAACACAAGTTGTTTAATCATTGAAGTTTTTGGCCATCCTAAAAGCGTTTCCGTTTTAGTCTGTTTCTTCAACCTCTGGATGAACCTGAAAAGTATTAACATCCAAAAATAATTAGCCATTATTATTTTCAGCTTCATTAAATTATGTTTCTACTTAAAACTGATTCCTCATTAATTCATTGAGCATATATACATGGATTGTCTTTGAATTTTTGCGCATGGCATATCATCATTAACGGAAGAAAGTTCTATTAGTTTTTTCATACCTGGGGGCTTTTTTTCCTCTCTGAAACTCATTGTTCTCAGCTTCAGTTCTCCTCTACTCGTTGTCAGTTCATCCAATATTTCAGCATCACAAATTTTCTCTTCACCTCCATTCCCATTATGAGTTCCCTCATTTTCCTGATAACAACATAGTTAATAAACTGTAAATCAGTTCAATTCTGATGGATCCTATTTGGGCACGATTTATGGCCTGATTCTAGTACTTTTGTAATCTATGCTGGTGGATATATGCTTTAGACTTTGTTGTGTTGAACTGTGTTAATTTGTGTATCAATTTATTTCCCGTTCTTGGATAATTCTCATAGAAAATATTGACATTTAGGCAAACGTACCGTGAAAGAAAGACTACGTGAATGCTGTGGAGCTCCAGCGATTTCCTCGTACTCGGCAGCGTCGAGCTCACGTAGATGATGAGGCTTAAACAGCTTGGGGAGAAAATGCTGTCTTATGCTTAAGAGAAGAAAAAAAGGCAATGGAAAGAGAATTCCAGCTATAGGAATCCAAGTCACTCCTAAGCATATAACTAAATATACAATCTGAAACACTGTGAAGATTGCAATATATCTGAATGGCACTGACTCCACAAATGACGCATGAACTCCCTCGACAACCCTGCCAAAATAATCAACCAAGTCAACAAGGTTCTGAAAAATAAATAACTAAATAAAAATTTATTAGCTATCCATAATTGAAACTATAATTCTATGGCTTGAATTTGGTGAGTAATATGAATCTGAATTTACTTGTAACGTCGGTTTGGGGCAATGAAAAGGAGCAAAATCCTTTCCCAGAATTGATTTCCAGGGAGGCTGTCAATAGCCATATAGGCAAAATAACCCCAAAGAACTGATGTTGGTATCAACTTAATCACAGGCATGGCACATACTGATGCTGCAACAAGTAGCGATTGCAACAGATTGCTCACTCTTTGCTCATTTACGCGAACTGGCAAGTATTCTTCAATATGTTTTTCGGGATCAAATTTGTCCTTTGTTTGTTCTCCATTGTTTTCATTTTTCATTACTGCCTCTTTCAAATTTTCCAGCTCTTTAACCACTGAAGTTGCCTGCAATAGGGTACTTCAATATCATTTTCGAAGGATTTGAGCGGTAAATTTACTTGAATCGGAAATAAATTCAAGTGGAGACTTACATTAATTGGAGATTTGTCTATCTCTATGAAAACAGCTTGCATCTCACCATAGATTTCAGAATCAGAAGCTTTACCCTTTATACTTTCCTTAGCACTTTCAATCATCTTCCTCCGTATCAACTGCTAACCAAAAGCAGAATCTTAGGCATCCGAACAGTCACATTACTGCGAAACATATTTTGTTTTCTGTTTGGCACACAAACCTGTCTTTTAAGAACTGCTAGGCTTTTTGTATGCATCGGAGATTGTGGCAAGACTCCATTTGAAGGAGGCAATCCAATCAAACCGCAAAACAAAGTCTGAGAACATCATACCAACGCAAGTACTTATGAGACTTGATGAGTTTAAATTGAAATAAAAGGAATCAGTGAGAAAAATAAACTATGGCATACCATAAATCCAAGCAATAAGATGTCATAGTGATAGGCAGACGGGTTCTTAATATTGAATTCCTTTTGTTGCGCCAATTGCGATGCAACACTATGATCGAAAAAATAGAGTCCAGCTATCATTACAGCCGGGACGATGGCAGCAAAGACATAGATTGGAGGAACCTTCCCCATATCCTGCACATTTAGCATGAGAAAGTGAATGTTTTACCAGAACTCGAAATATAATTACTTGAACAGTTTTGGATCATTTAGAAAGGTGTATTATAGAGTACTGGACAGTAATAAAGAAGAAAAATAAACTATAATCTCCTCCATTATAATGGACTTTCTTGTAGAGTACTACGTAAATAACATGCACTTTATGAATAGGATACTTCTGTTTACTATTTGATGTACCTTGATTACAGTCCAGTGGTATACAGATACAGATTGCCATGGAAGGGGACTAAAAAGCCTTCTAGGAATGCCGGATGGTACATTCTTGGGTATGCCAAATGACATTGCTGTCCACACTAAGACCATTAGAGGCACCCCATAGTCTGCAATGAAGCTTCTAAGCCAACCTGTTTCAGAAATGGTTATAACATTTCAGATTCCAGATTTACTCAGCTCTAAATGAATCAACAAGAGGTTAACACTACAAACCTGTGCCATACCACCATGATCTGGCTCTTCTGCTTTTTAAGGAGGTGTAGAGAAGACCAAATGAAAAGATAACTCCAAGTAACCCATTTGTGTAAAGCCAATGGAACCGGTACTTCTCCAAATTGGAGTCCTCAGATTTCGGGATTTTAAACTCACTAACAATTCCCTATCATACGAATCAAAAACAGAAAAAATTAAAAATCATCCCATGAGAGCTTCAAAATCTGACTATCTCGGAATTATGCCCAAATTCTTATTTGGATTAGATTTGGGTTGTTTGATTGATAAAGGAGGCATAAACAATTTTGGTTTAGAAGTCCAATTTGATAAATGATCAAATTTCATTTAGGATTGAGAGTTTAATTGGGAAAAAGATTTTGGAACGAAGAAAAACACCTTTGGAAGGTGTTGAAGACAAAACGGGGCGTGGCCGGCGCCATCTGGGTGGCGCCGAGCTACTTCCTATTCGGGTAGAATTTCATTCTAGTATCTAGTTCATTCAAAACACCGAAATTGGACCTATATATACTCCACATGGTTTGGTCTCCAAAGATAAGCTTAAAGGCATAGAAAAATATTGCATAGAATTGAGAGAACATCAAAGTGAGGGGATCTAGGTTATAGAGAGAGACTCGCATATTTTGAGATAGTTTGAGAGTCTTAAGAAATATTTTTTGTACTTCTTTGTTATTGATCATAGTGAATTCTCCGTTTCTGCTCGTGGGTTTCCCAGATTTGAGTTTTCACGTAAATCTTGTATTTGTGTGTGATTCCTTTCATCTTGTCATATTTTCATGACTTTAATATTCATAACAAGTGGTATAAATTCTATCACCGGATATTACAAATTGGCTTGTACTTGTTTTAGTACCTTAATTGCCTCTTGAATGAATAGAAGGGCAATCAACATGCCAAAAGTTTCCCCGGCAATTCTTGTAAATCTATTCATGATTTTACAAGCATTGAATATTGCAAGAAGAAACAAGAATAAAGCTGTCCACACACAAACCCTGCAACAAAAAAAAAAAAAAAACGGAGTAAAAAAAAAAAAGGATCATTGTAATATCAAAATTATAAATTCTTCCAGAGCAAAAATTAGCATATCAAAAGAAAACTTATAATACCATCCAGCCCAAGCCAAGTAGAGATTTTGTCCCAATTCTTCTCTTCCTTTGGCAAATTTGTATAGATAAGAGTACATTATGATAGTTGGTTCTGCAACGCCTAATATCAGCAGAGGTTGACCACCAAATATCGAGTGTACGATACCACAAATTGCAGTTGATGCCAAGGTTTCTACTGTGCTCAAGCTCCCATCTACAATGCAATAAAACAGTACAAACTTGTAATTATTATAAGTGATGTATTTTCCTTTCGAAAAATTTTCATCTGTAATGTCTTTAACTGCATCCCACATCACTGAATTAAGGCTTATCTTGTGGCATATAATCAAGCACCATCCCTCTTAAACTCGTTTTAACTAATTGAGTTGTAACAATCCATACGAGAACGTATTTTTGGAAATGCTCTCTATGCCATGGGGTAACCTAGGAGGGCTACTTCGAGTAGAAAACTGCTTCCATGAAGTCGACTAGCTAGAAATATATTCACATATAAAAAGAGGGTGGTTTGTAATGATTCTAATATGCGTCCCACATCGCTAAGTAACGATTGGTTTGTGTGATTATAACAGCTTTGATATCCTCTCCTCGTGTGCCAGTTTTAAGAGTGCGCTGTACAAATGTAGTTGTAACACCTCAAAAACTAAATTATGGAATTGGCAGTTAAAAACAGTACCAGTATCTCTGCTTATTTGCTCTCCAAATGCAATCACAGGAAGAGCAGAGGCAAAAAAGATATATGTAGCTGGAGCCAATATCCTGGTACATATGAAACGGAAGCTTATTAAATTTACATTTTTCTTTGTTCCTTTTACTAAAAACAGTATCAATGGAAGAGATTATATACCCAATTCCAGAATGAATTCCAGTCATCCAATCTTGCTTATAACAAGATAGTCTGCCCTGAAAATCTTTCGCAATTCCTCGGAATGGAGCTGCCATTTTATGCTGATAGCCAAGAACAACTGTCAACTCAAATCAAGAACAAATGGAACATAATCAATTCAATGGTTCTTGAATGAAGAAAATTTATTGTAAAATAATTGTCACTCACTAGGGAAAGGAAAATACCAGGAAAAGTTTGCAAGAAACTTTTCAGCTTCTTGTGTTTTCTTGCTTAATATACTAGCGGTTGATTCTAGTGATCATTTTGGCAAAATTTCTTAGAAACACCCCCGCAAAGACTTGAGGGATTCAGTGGAAACCATGTACTTTGTGAAATCTACAACTGGCTAAGTGCCACCAATCAAGACGAGAGAAAAAAAAAAATCACTAAGTCCAGATTATTCTGCAGCGCATATAATCCTGTCATTCAGGACGTACATTAACAAGGTGGGGTAGCCTTCATGTAAACGAATTCAAAGCTCAATTTGAACATAAAATATAGTTTATCTTTTAGGGCTGTTTGATAGTCTTTTTTTTTTCATGGAAAATTGAATTGAAATTTCATTTCCTACTTTTGTCTTATTTGGTAGCCAAAATTTTCGATGGAAAATATTTTCGTCCAACCCCCCATGTGTCCCCTTTTTTCCATGTTTTTATTGAATTGGTTTTCCCACCACTTCGGTGCGAAAATGGTTTCCATTCTTTCTTTATTTTATTTTTTTGGCAATGAAAACAAATTCTATGGACAATTGTAAAAATATATATATATATATATATATATTCTCTTTCATGGACAATTTCCATGGAAAACAAAATCAAACTAACACCAAAAAATCCAAAATTTCAACATTTTTCAGGTGAAAAATTATACAAATCAAACATAATTAATTGACAATTCCCAAGAAAATAATTCTAAGCAATTCAATTCCATGTAATTCATTTTCTTTCCATCCAAATTTCACTCTTATAATCAAACGGACCCTTAGTTGAAAATAGAATGATGTGTTTGTTAACTTTTGTTGTTTAATTTGCTTCGTCTTGTATCACATATCGTATTGTATCTTAGGATTTTCATCTTTAAAATGTTGGTTAAGATTGTGGCTCGTTTCAGCATACCAATTTTGAAATATGTGTACTTGTTTGAGCTTGATGTACTATTATATCATGTTTGTCTTGAAATTCTATTCTAAAAGATCAATTTTATTAATAAAAAAAAGTAATATGTTAATTATAATCTTGATTATTATTTGACGTGAGATTTATCCCTTAAAAGATAATACATCCAAATCTACTTCTTACCCTCTTAAATTTTAAGACATTTGGGTCTAATGTCTCCTCCTTAATGTCTACATGGGTATACCTCTAGACACATACGGTTCTAGAAAAAAACAACGCAATTTACATAAGATGTTGCTGATAATTTTACTTGCAAATTTTATTTCTAAAAAAATATAAAAAAAAAAATACGTGATTAAAAGATGGGTTCGTCCCTAAGTTATAGCCATGGTCTCAAATGGTTCGTGATCTTTAAAATGTTAATATTTGGTAACCAAAGTTTAAAATGTTTACCCCATTAGTCACCATCAATCCATCAAATGTTATGCACCCAATGTCATAAAAGTTTGTCTAATGCTTGCACTCTATTTTTACATTTAGGATAGACCATATTAGTATCCGATGCTCTCTCTCTCTCCCTCTCTCCCTCTCCCCTAATAAATTTTTCTCATACTCTATATGAATTTTTCTTAGGAGGCATGCCGAAGTTCTATCCATTAATATTCTTACATCCCGTTACAACTATACATCTAGATGAATTTTCATCCCATAGTGTCATAATCATTTCATATGATCTAACACCATATTGCTTGACAGAATATAATTAACTTTTACTTTATATCTCAATTGTTAAATCATGTATCGTGTATATATTGATAGGTCAAAATAATGTGAGGATGGCAAAATAGCGTAACACCTTTTCTTCCCGAGGTGCCTAGTCCAGTGGGGCAGAGATTCCGTGACTAGAAAAAACAATTGTCCTTGCAATTCATAAATATCTTAGACTATAGACTTGTGCTGGTCATTTTACTGTAACACAAGTGTCGTGCTTCTAGTGGAGTTCGCCACAACTTTTTCTTTCTACTTTTGATGAAGGGTTGTCACACCTCCTAACGATGTGCACATGAATTGAATTTTTGAGTTTTTGACATTTCTATGCGGAAACTTTGGGCATTTTATTACCTATGGTCTTAACTATGTACACGTGAATTGAATTTTTGAATTTATATATTTTTCTTTGGGATTTTTTTATGGACGCATGAGCTTTTAGTGCATTTTGGCAACTCAAATGTGAATTATTAAGCATTTACTATTGAGACAAGAAAGTCGTGTGTTTGTATTATTTAAAAGATAACGAGGTTGTTAGGTGTAGTTGAATTTGTTGTCACCACACAATTTAGAATAAATTGAAGACTTGCTTCAACATTCATGATTGTTGTTGACCATGATTTTTACAGGGATTGCGTGATAAACAGATCTCAACTCCTCTCGCATGCGCTTAAGCATTTTTCTAGACACAGGACAAATCGCAAATCACACATGACCTTCTTCGGTGAGGGGAAAGGCGACCGCAAGCACTTCTACGATCAAACACTCCTACGAGGTTATTGTTTTTGTTGTTTTTCAATTTAAAACAGAAAGTACAAAACATAAAACACAAAAAAAATGACAACACACACTAAAAAAATAAAAACAAATAAGAGGCACGCATAAATTTATGTCACACAATGATAAAGAGCGAACATGCATCAAAAATACATAATCAATGAGGTATACAAACACCAATAGCCGTCCAAAGAAATTCAAATATCATACCATCTAATGGTTTGGTAAATAGGTCAGCTAATTGGTTCTGAGTAGAGATGTGCTCAAGGGTTACAACGCGAGCCTCTACAAGCTCTCGAATAAAATTATGTCGTATATCAATATGTTTGGTTCAAGAGTGTTGAACGGGATTTTTGGAAAATATTAATGGCATTAGTGTTATTACAAAACACAGTCATAATACCCTGTAAAATACCATAATCACTCAACATCTGCTTCATCCAAAACAGTTGAGTATAGCAACTTCCTGCTGCTATATATTCAGCATCTACTGTGAACAATGAGATTGAATTTTATTTTTTACTCATCCAAGTGACATGATTAGCTCCAACATAAAAATAGCCACCAGAAGTACTTTTTTTGTCATCGGCATTTTTAGCCCAATCGGCATCGAAATAGCCGCAAGATCAAAAGTAGAATCCTGAGAGTACAGATCCCATAATCAACTGTACCATTTACATATCTAACGATACGTCGCACGGCGCTCGGGTGGGATTCCTTGGGATCCGCCTGAAAACGCGCACAAACCCCTACACTAAAGGTTATGTCAGGTCTACTAGTAGTGAGATAAAGTAAACTACCTTCATACTTATGTATAGTGTCTGATCAACGCTCTTACCGGTAGGATCATGATCTAACTATGGTGCTCATGGGGGTCCTAGTGTGTTTCTTCCTGTCTAATCCAAAGACGCTTGACAAGATTTTTTGCATACTTCGATTGAGATATGAACAGCCCATCATCAGTTTGTTTATCTTGGAGCCCTAGAAAGTAATTTAATTCTCCAATCATACGCATCTCAAATCCTTGCTTCATACATTCAGCGAAATCATGAGCAAGAGAATCAATAGGAGAACCAAATATAATGTCATCAACGTAGATCTGAGCTATCGTGATGGTTTCTTCAATATGTCTAATGAGTAAGATTCTATCCGCACCACCTCTTGAAAAACCATGTTCCATGAAATATGCAGTAAGTCTATCATACCAAGCTCTAGAAGTTTGTTTAAGACCATATAAAGTTTTATTCAACTTATAAACATAATGTGGAAACTTAAGTTCAATAAAACATTTTAGTTGTTCAACATAGGCTTTTTCCTGAAGTATTACATTCAAGAAGGCACTCTTGACATCCATTTGATATAACTTAAATCCTAAGGTGCAGGCAACAGCCAGAAGAATCCTAATGGATTCAAGTCTAGCAACCGGGGCAAATGTTTCATCAAAGTCAACTCCTTCAACCTGAGTATATCATTGGACAATTAACCTGGCCTTATTTCTAGTTATGGTATCTTGATCATCAGTTTTATTCTTAAATATTCATTTAGTACCTATAACATTACAATCATCAGACCTAGGAACTAAATCTCACATGTTGTTTCACACAAATTGATTTAGCTCTTCATGCATGGTTGTATCCAATATTCATCCCTAAGGTTATCTTTTACTTTCTTAGACTCAATCTGAGACACATAACTAACATATGTCAGATTGTTCAAAACCCCATTTCGAAATCGCATCCCTTCATCTAAATCCCCTATAATGTTCACTTTAGGATGATTCGTCTTAACTCTGACGAAAGTTCTTTAGAAGGTTTAGTTTTATCATTGGGTGTAGACTCTTTATTGGGAGTATCTAAACTATTAGAAGTGTCTAGGAAATCGCGAACTGAAGTTTCTTTAAGTTCAATCATGACGAGATCAACACTCAAGTGTTCCAACTCTACCCCATCTCCTTCAATCTCATCCTCACTACAGGCATCATCCACCACAACATTGATGGACTCCATCACAACCCGTGTACGAGAATTGTATACATGATAGGCTCGAATATTTCAAGAGTATTCTAGAAAAACTCCCTCATCACTTTTCGAATCAAACTTCCCTAAATTTTCTCTATCTCTCAAAATATAGTACTTGCTGCTAAACACACGAAAGTATTTGACAGTAAGCTGTTTACCTTTCCAAATTTCATATGGTGTCATATCAGTTTAGGGTCTAAAATAAACCCTGTTAACAATGTGACATGCAATGTTGATAACATAGCTAGTTTTTTACCATGAAGCATGGCTCTAGTCATTTCTTGAAGCACATATTTTTTTTCTCTCAACAACCATATTTTATGAAGGAGTGATTGGCGAGGAGAACCCATGCTGAATTTCCCCCTCTAGACAAAAGTTCTCAAGATTCGAATTTTCAAACTCTTTTCCATGGTAACTACGAATTCTTGATATGGTTAATTCTTTCTCATTTCTAAGCCTTTTACAGAATGATATGACAAGACTGAACACTTCAAATTTTTCTCTTGACAACTCAATCCAAGTATATCGAGAGAAGTCATCAACCACAACCAAATTATAATGTTTACCACCAAGACTCTCGGTCTTTGATGGTCTCATTAAGTCCATATGGAGTAATTCAAGCGGCTTGCTTGTTAAGGTTTTAGAAGTTTGTTTATAAGTTACTCTAAGCTATTTACCTTGTGACACGAACCACAGAGTGTTATCAATATTTTCAAGTTTAGGTAAACCATTAACAAGTTCCTTCTGGCGAGTTTAGACAGACTTTTATAGTTCATATGAGCAAGATGTTGATGTGACAGTTCAACTACATCAATCTTAGTACTGCTGCATACATAGTTGGAATTAGGAAGAACTCCATAACAATTGTCTGAAGTTCTTACACCTTCGAGGACAACGTTACTAGTAGAGTCATACACAGTACATCTTTCCTGGACAAAATTGACCTCAAAATCAGCACCACAAATTTGACTAATGCTCAACAAATTAGATTTTAAACCTTGCACATAAAGCACATCTGAGATAGCAAGTAATCCAGATATATTAACGACAATCTACCAAGTACAGGTGCAGTAGCCCCATCTCTAAAGGTTACAACACTGCCATTCCAATCATCGAGAAAAGAAAACAAGGTTGTGTCACCACACATATGTCTAGAACATGCACTGTCAAGATACCACATAGAGTTATTTTGAGCCTTAAGTGCAACTGGGCAACATAGCAATTTAGCTAATCATCCGACCTAGAAAGTTCACTCTTCTTAACGCAAACCTTCTTAGAAATAGAAGTGATCCTAGTTAACTGAGTTATCATCTCAGTTAAATGGCTAACCTGATTAGTAAGAAAGTTGACCTTGCTAGAGAAATCTTGACTTTTACTTCAAGTCACGAGTTTACGACACCTAGATCTTGTGTGTCCCAATGCGCCAAAATGGTGACAAGTGGAAATAAACCTAGGTTCAAACCTGCTCGGAGGTTGTTGTTGGTATACAGGATGATTTACCCTACGTTGTCTAGTAGCTCTTGATCCAAAAAATAATTGTTCCATTGGGTTCAGGATTAACAGTATTCAGAGCTTTGTTGGTGGCTGGGACGAACGTGATCTTGGATGTACTAGCAGTAGTATCACCATTTTGAACATAACCCAGATGATGCCTATTTCTAGCAAGCTTGTTCATCCCTAACATATTGTCGAGCTTCTGACTACCACTCATGAAAGAATTAAGTTGAGTATTAGATTTTTCAAGATCACTTGTTAAGGATTAACTTTGGCTTCCAATTCTCATTAACAAGGTTCAACTCATTCAGATTTATGGTAGAGTCCTAAAGATTACCCATGAGTTTCTCTCTCTCTCTCTCTTTCAAGTTCATTTACCTTTTTCAGAACAGCTTTATTGACATTTTTAATTTTAAAACTCTCCTCGAATAATTCAGGATAAGATTTGTGAATATCATGTTTATCCTAAAATTCTTCCTCGAATTTCTCACTATATTCTTCATTCTCTACTTTCTCACTTTTTTTATCGGATTCAATCGTAGCTATAGATGTGAAGACCATAAAATTTTGTTCATCTTCATCACCAAAAGTATCACTCTGAGCACTTGAATCCGATTCATCATCACTCAAGGTCACTGCTAATGCCTTGCGTCTTTCTTTATTTGAACTCTTTTTCGAGTTAGGACATTCATGCTTATAGTGACCGTAACCCTGACACTCATAGCACCTAAGATTGGGTTTTCTTATTAGCAGTCCTAGTGTTACTTGTTTCACGCTTATCATTCACGAATTTACTAGGGAATTCATTTTTCGTTCTTGAAACTTTCTCCTATTCCTCATCACCTTCTGGAATGTTTTAACAAAATAAGCTATTTCGTCGTCCCTAAGCGTCTCAGCATCAGTAGACTCACTCTCTTCTTCTCTAAAGTGTTCATGGCTATGGATTTAGCCTTTTTCGGTTGAGATATGTTAAGTTCATAGGTTTGAAGGGATTCTACAAGTTCTTCTATCTTAACTGAATTTAAGTCCTTACTTTCTTCAATCGCGATGACTTTAATTCTAAACCTTTCAAGTAGGGATCTAAAGACTTTTCTAACGAACTTGGACTCGGGAATCTTTTCACCTAGGTTAAAACTCGAATTAACTATGTCATTCAGCTTTGCATAGAATTTATCAAACAATTCATCGTCCTTCATTCTAATTTCTTCAAACCTAGAGGTTAACATCTGCAATTTAGAATTTTTAACAGTTTTAGTTCCCTAGTGTGTGGTTTCTAAAATGTCCCAAACTTTTTTAGCAGTCTTACACATCGAAAATGTCCTAAATTCTTCAACAGACATAGCCATAAATAGGGCATGATTGCCCTTATTATTCCAGTTACACTCAGCTAAATCATCTTTAGTCCAAAGTGAAATATCAGTGGCTGTAGCTATACCAGAACAGTAGTTAAAGGTATAGTCCACCCAGTGCTAATCCAAATACATTCATCCAATGCTTTAAGGAATGCTCTCATTCGAACTTTCCAATAAGCATAGTAACTTCCGTCAAAGAACAAAGGCATGGACAAGGACTAACTCATCTAGAATTTAATAAAGGGTCAGAAATCAAAATAGGGCTCTGATACCAATTGAAAGTACAAAGTTCGACCCAAACTACACCTAAAATGGGTGAATAGGTGTAAATGCAAAAATTAAAAATTGTAATTAATCAGCAACAAGTCACTAACTAATTATTTCTAAGTGGTTATGCAATCAGTTCAATTATTCTATATTTGAATACCATAGAATATAAAAACAGTAAATAAAGCAATAAATAACGCACGGTGTGATCAATGAGAAACCCCAACTGGGTAAAAACTCCGGGTACTTTACCAGTCCAAATCTACTATAAACGTCTTATAACTTACAGTCTGCCAGACAAGACGACGACACGAACTTTCTGACCTCCTGACTCCAATTTCCACAGCTCTCCTGAATTTTGTACTCTTGCACCAACTCCCAACTGTAGTTTTCAAAGCTCTCCTAGATTGCGCTCTCCTACAACAATTCCCAACTTTATGAAATCGTCTATCTCCTGTGAACTAACAAAGAACACCATGTTCTTCATCAACTGGAACTCCAGTCACCTTTCCTTGATCTTCAGAACTCCGACAGATATGGATGAAGCAATAGTTTGGTATTTGGATTTTGGATACGATGTTTTCACCGCTAAGAATCAATTAAAGAATGAAGGTTAAAAGCTAATTTAAGAAGAGGATATGAAGACTATGAATTCTCAATGTTCAACTTTGGAAAAAATCGTTCTGTGGCATTTGTTATTTATAGTTTAGGTTAAGGAATGAATAGGCCGAAGAAAAATCCTTTAAAAAATGAATTAAAAAATTCTCAGATAACACTGTTGCTCGAGCTAAGGCGAGGCGACGGGGGGAGACGCGGTTTCTGTTTCTGACGCTCGAGCCAAACTTTGGCAACAGTCTAGCAAAATTTCGGCACCTTTTTTCTTTCTTTTCCATTCTCGAACCCTAAACCTAATATAACACAAATTATATTATTTGCACCTAACTCCTTGACTTTTACAACATATTAATTTTAGTCCATTTTGTTCATAGGTTGCCAATTACATTAAACACCTAACAAATCCTATCGAAGATGATAGCGAACTTTGAGGTGTTTGCTCTCATTCATATTCATGAGGAAGTTAACATTTATGTTGAACATGTCACTCATAGGTCAACCGGATATGTAGTTTGTTGACACATCCATTCCTACCTCTCTCTCTCAATAGGATTGGAAACTCTCCTATGCCTATGAGATTGAGCTCTATCACTTTGAAGCTCTTTTTCTTCCTGTTGATGGAAAAGGCTATGCTAAGGCATATATTTAGTTATTTGATAGCCAGCATATTCTTGCATTTGGAAAAGTTGTTATAAGTACATTTTGCTAGGTGATGCTCATCATATTGGCTGTCGTTTCCACCACCTCTCTAGTGAGGCATGTCGCAACCATTTTACCTCGACGATGTTGGTGGTGAGGTTGATGATGGGTGACATTATTTGGAAGGACCTCTTTTTTAGAGACCTCCATCGACGTCCTTGGATTTCTATATCCATCACTAGCACTTAGGGTGGGTGGACGCCCCTTTTATTTAAAGAGGGATTTTAAGTAGATTTCTCACTCTAAATATACACTCAAAGTACTGAATAACACTTCAAATCATTTCCTCTTTGAAACTCCCACTTATCCTTTATTTAAGAATAAAACATTTCTTTAAAAGGGGTTGAAGCACTTTTTCTGCAAGCTTTGTCCATGGGGTTGCTTGTGGTTATAGAATGGTTTTCCACAAACGGCGCAAATTTATTAACCTCAATTTGTTTAGGAGTGGCCAATAGATTCAAGCTCCTCTCACATCCATGTAAGCTTTTTCTGCACACTTGAATAAATCATAAGTCACATGTGGCCTTCTCCAATGGTGAGGAAAGTGGTCGCGAGTACTACGATAGTCAAATCAGTCAAAGGTAATAGTGTATTGGGTATCGAATGTCTAAAGCCATGAGCCACTAAGTAAGAAGGGTTGGATCAGGGAGTGTATGTAAAGGAAGTAAGGGAAAGTTTATAGTTTGAGTGTATAAAGTTGCATTACCTTCTAATAGCACTAAGTATGAGCTTTTATGGTAGAAATTGCAAATTACTAATTGTTAGATGGAAAGACACGTGACCTTATCTTGATGATTGAGGCTCCTCTTTAGGCATCAATCTATCTATCATATGTTGGATGGCATTTAATGTTTCTGAAAGTAACCACCATAGTGCCTTGATCTAACTTTTGAATCATAGATTGACAATTTGACCTTTATGCGTCTGCTACAGAATTGTCACATCAATCAATTGTGGAAGGATCTTATACAAAAGATCTTTAGGAATAGCTGACGTGGGATATCTTTTGTCAATGGGAAGGCTGGTTGCCTCAACCTCCTTCCCTGCAGCATGTGTAGCACATCGTTTATGCCATGGAGGTCGGCTTCTACATGGCATCTTGGCAAAAGTAATACATCACTTTAGCTAACTTACATGTGGCCTCACTTCAATCAAGTAAGAGGATGATGTGGAGAGTGGGTCAAGATTCGAGGCTCAACTTCTTATATATAGAATATGCACTCTCCCCAAATTCTTAATCACTCAACGTTTGTTTATGTGTTACATTTTTTCTATTCACGTGTAGTGAAAGATTAGAGAAAAGACCTTATTTCTCACGTGGGTGGAAATAACTGTTAACAATTGAATTGTTATTTTTTATATCCAAAGCGAATTATAAACATTGATGAAGTTACATGTAGCCCTTGTTTGGGTTCCATTAAAATCGAAGTTTGGGAAGGAAAAAAAAAACGTATTTGAGAATAGTGATTTTTGAAGAATGTGTTGTTAAAAAAGAATTTTTTTTAAATTTATATGTAATATTATTTTATTGAAAAGATGAAAGAAAATGTATTAAAATTTTAATGGATCCCAAACAGGGACATAGGGTGTAAAATTTTGTTGGATCCTTGTTGTAAAGGTCGATTTAATCAATGGGCATTCCCATTAACCCTCGACTTTATAATAAATCTTGATTTTTCCCAGATCAAACTCAAATTTGGCAAATTTACATCATGAAGAATCGATTAAATTCTTTATCGAATGCAAACATTAATTGAATGCAAACATCGTGTAAAGATATTATGATTTTTATATAGGATTGGCAACAACATATATTATATGAAACATGCTACATGTATATTGTTGTTTACATTAATTTTAACATCCTTCCACATGGCAGACTTTCTATTAAGAAAAGAGGAATGCCCACGATGCAATTTTTCAGTCAGTATTGCTTATTTCGGAATATTTATAGCGTCCACCCATCATAGCTTTTGATTTTCTCAACAATCCTTTACATCATTGATCAAATTTTGGCACAAAGTGAATGTCATTCTTAGTGTTAATAACAATGTATGTCTAGAATAATTCATATTATATACAGATGTATGCACTATAAAAAAAGAATAAAGTTTCCATGTTTCGAGTGTGTGTGGTGCAAGTATACCACAGTCCATACGAGATTTTGGTTACCTGAAGTGGGCCCAAGTTTCATACAACTTCCAAAATACCTCTATTCAGAAAAAAGAAACTTCCAAAATTTCACGTGATTTTAACATCTACACTAATCATGTCGATCATGTAGGGACTCAATTTAAATAGGTTGGAGACTGATATCTTCATTTTGAATGTTTGAGACTCACAATCACAACATTTGAATCATCGGAGAGCCCAATCCTAATTTTTCGAAATTGAATTTCAACCAAGATTTTCTCATTCTAAAAGCATGTTTGAAAAAACAAATACTTGTCAAATTTAATATTATAGATTATAATGATTTATAGATATATTAATAGTAATTGTGAATCCCCAAAATGTATGGATGAAAAGTAACTTGAATTTTTATAAACATGAGACGAAAGCTAAGACTTCATTACAAGTTGAACCAAAGGACAGGATTATGATTAATGGTGTACTTCGGATCTATGAAACATCATTTTCTCAGACAAATACCAAAAGATTCCTAGTTTATGCTCCAATTGGCCCCAAAATATACGAAACTGATTTAGAAGATTGAAAATTGCCAAGAAAATGTGTTTCTAGGTCTAATAAGATAGGTAACAATAATTCGGGAGGATACTATAAAAAGTAAAAAAGAATGATTTTACATGCTCCAAGGTATTGGCGGAGGTTGGGGTTGGTGGGGTCAGCGGCCTCCATCCTCTACATCCGCAACTTGGTTTCGCCACCTATGTTGCACAAAATCGAAACAGGACAGGACAGGACACGCCATGACCCGACGCAAAAAACTCGATTAAGAGGTGGTTTGCTCACCATTAAAGCAGTAACGAGTTGGGCTAAAAACTTTGAGACACAAATATATTTACACAAGAATATTTACTTTATTTTACTAAAAGAAAGAGAATTATTAGAGGAGAGAGAACAAAACTTTTGATGTTATGAATGACGTCTCATTTTTATTTTATTTTATTTTTTGCTATATAAAATGTGAACATAGGGGGCGGTTTTTAATATATAAAGAATAAGTTAATTATGAGTCGGAAGAAGGGGTTACCTTCTAAATGGAAAGGGTAACCTTTGGCTGTTTCCAAAAAGTTCAAATCAATCTTTTTAAACTCGTACCGATCCCATCACGTCTTTCCAAAACCCAGTGATTCGGACGGACCATTGAGGGTTTCGATCCTAACACATCAAAACCGAATGGCTTTTATACCGAATGTGATAGAAAGAAGTTTTGAAACGGAACATAAACCTTCCAGCACATTGCTGCTAAGCCATCATATGCTGTGAAATAATCTTTAATTCATGATGTATATAGCATATGTTCGATAAAGATTAAAATTTAGATTTTAATTTTTATCGAATTCGGCTATTAATTTTAATTACATACAAGGGAACCTAAAATTTTCAGTTATCAACTTTTATTAAAATATACTAAAAATTTGATTTTTATCCCACCAAACATGGGCATAATGTTTACATTTCTTAATTAACATTTATTCTATTACAATTTAAAGAATTATTATATTGATACTTATTAAATATTATACTTGAATATGTCTAATTCAGTATAGTTTTGCCATAATATAAGCATTTGAGGAAGGAAAGTCAAAATTATAAATAATTGTCTACTTCAAAACAATTAGAAGTTACTTGAAATTAATTTTGAACTTAATATTTTTCCTCATATTTCATTTTTGATAAAAAATTATAAGAGCTATCGTTTTAATAATTGTCTACTTCAAAACAATTAGAAGTTACTTGAAATTAATTTTTAACTTAATATTTTTCCTCATATTTCATTTTTGATAAAAAAAATTATAAGAGCTATCGTTTTAACTAGTGACCTGTTAACCTAATGCTTCAACAGTAAATATCATTTGAGGTTAGTTTGTTCTCATATTCAATGCTTGTGTAATAGATTTTATTTTTCAAATGATCAAACTTCAAATTTATCGAATCAACTTTCTTTCCCTTCACCTTGACGGCTCGATAGACCAAGCAAATAAGAAAGCGCTAGCCCACTATCAAGAACAGGGACAAAGCTCTTTCAAACATTTCATAAGATCGATGACTTTTATCAACTCTTCAATCACGTACAACACCAATTTTTATCAAAGTATATATACTTTTATCAAAAACTTAGTCAAACAATCCCTCACTATATCTCACTCACTTTTTAATGTGCATCTATAGGTATCAAAAAGCCATGTCAGGCCCAACTAAGGTCTCTATCACAGCCAATCTTGGGCCAGCATTTGGATACACTACTGTAGTGGCAAACCTTACTCTCCAAACCCAAACCTTCATAGACCAGTCTACACGGGCCTTTTTTAAAAAAATTATATATTAAATAATTAACTATAAAAAAATTTGATGGAACCCTGTCTGGAGCACAGCATAGTCGGTCAGAAGTAAAGGCCGCCAGCATTTTGACACCACTACATGTAGCACTATTAGTCACGCATTATGTTCCAAATCCGGCATATAAATTATAATAATACCATCTAAAACAAGGTAAAGTTACAGAAATTCTGATTATGATCCAAAGAAAAACAAACAGTACAAGTTCAGGAAAATATTTTGTGCACAGTTAGTGTTTGGATTCATTGCCAATTGGAAATATATTCTATTACTTCCAAAGCTTCCTCAAAGACATGTTCTTATCTGTTTCCTTCTTCATGACCTTAGCAACAGCCATTTCGAAGTCCTCCTGAGTCACATGAACCCTCCTCTCTCTCAAAGCAAACATCCCTGCTTCTGTGCAAACAGCCTGTAGTAAACCATGCACAATTTCAAGCCATCTTTCAGGCGAAAGTATCCAAATACAAACAAGGAAGAAAAGCAAGACGACTTCAATATTCAATTCTGCTACATCTGAGTGCAACTTTTGGTAACCAGTATATTACAGATTTCTAAACAATTAAATTAAGCTATGACACGACGTGCTTCAATTAGAGCTTTTTCTAGATAAGAATCATAAGATCATAAGAAACAAGCTTGGTAGGATCACAAATATCAGCACTCAAAATATCAAATCTTTGTACGAGAAAATAGACTTGCTCAGTTTTCCATCAAGTATCTAAAGACAGTAACTCCATTTTATCATCAGAGGACGTTCTCAAAGGAAGAGTTCTACTGTCCGCTCTCGTCATAGTCCAACTGAAATTACTGAATGAGAATAATTATCACACACGAAGTACATTACATATTGAAATGAATTTCCCATATTTTGTTCAATGTAATAACTAATGCACACAAATTTCAAGTAAGACAGATACTAGTACAAGTAGCTAAAAGCACAGTTAATTAACTTGCATGAGCTTGCATTCATTATAATTGATTTGTCTGATGCAGTTGAGGAAAAGGTTCTCATTATAATTGGATCGATAAACAATAAGATCCCCACGTAAACATGGATATTTCAATCCCCCTAGTACCATCAAGACATAGGAAATATATTGTAGAGATATTGCCTTCACACTCTACAGTGCTCGGCAACAAATAAGAGGATGTGCAACTAAACATCCAGACATAAAAATTTCTTCAAAGAGAAGTCAACTTTAACAAACAAGGGTCAATCATTGGCATATGAAGTTGCAAGTCGACGTGAACATGCATATGCAAGTTGGTAGTAGCAAATCCATAACTTCAAGAAATTAATGCTTTCTAACTGGTCAATGTAACTAAAAATCCCAAACATACCTTAAGTTCTGCACCAGATGCACCATTCATTTTCTCAGCAATCTTCTTCAGATCAATCCCTCTCATCAAATTCATTTTCCTTGAGTGTATCTTCAAGATGTCAAACCGAGACTGTAATTGGTTGTGCACAATTAGACACGCTAAGATCCAATGGGTAAAATCACTATATCAGAGCCAAATTATATTAATGAGGTGAAAATTAACCTGAAAAAAGTTAACATTGTGCTGATTTCTGTTTACAGTCATATTAACTAGTATAAAGTAAGATTAGAAAAATTTAAGGCAGGCAATATAGACAAGATTTATTTAAGTGGATCATATCGCATATGATGCTTACCTCTTCATTGGGATTTGGGAACTCAATTTTCCTATCTATTCTTCCAGGCCTAAGAAGAGCTTGGTCCAGAATGTCAATTCTATTGGTTGCCATTAATACCTGTACATACCAGTTATACATAGAAGATTATCTCTTTCTGCATTTTCTGAGCAAATTTAACCAATTTGAAACTCAGATCAAGTCAAAAAGGAAGTAAAAGGCTGTATATGAAGTTGGCAAGTAACATACTTTTATCTTGTTAGATGCTTCAAATCCATCGAGCTGATTGAGAAGCTCCAGCATAGTTCTCTGAACCTCACTATCCCCGTTGCCACTTCCAGATTCCATGCGAGCGGATCCTATGCTATCAATTTCATCCATGAAGATGATTGATGGAGCATGCTCTCTGTCAAGAGATGAACAATAGTTGAGTGGAGACAGTTGAAAAGTGAAAAACAAAAAGGGCTGAAAGGAAAAAGGGGCATGCATTTGGAACAAATTATAAATAAACAATGCTGGAGGCAAAAAGAACTAACCTGGCCATTACAAAAAGTTCTCTGACCATCCTTGAGCCTTCTCCAATGTACTTCTGGACTAATTCAGAGCCCGAAACTCGAATGAAAGTGCAGTCAGTGTGGTGAGCCACAGCCCTTGCAAGCAGTGTTTTACCTGTGCCTGGAGGCCCGTAGAGCAAGACTCCCTTCAACAATTCAAGATAATTACCTTGGGTTGCGCAATTCCAAGACTCTCAAACAACTCTGGATGTTTTATTGGAAGTTCAATTACCTATAAAAAATATGAGAGTAGGGGACTAATTAGAAATGATAGCTTTAGCATACATCAAGTCATAACAAATGAAGGCACTAAATCATGGCAAAACTTTAAAAAGTAGCAATTGCAAAATTCCCTACATCCACTGAAAAGACAGTTTGAAATACTAGGAATAAACACAAATTTAATGTTGCAAGAAACTTATAGTGGGTCACAACTACCATGCCAAAAAGAAGATGCAAGTCAACAATAAAGAAACCATGTAAAAAAGGAGGATAAGTGTTGGTGTCACAGTTACATTTTACTGGAAAACGTATTTATTTACAAGACCTTTTTAATATACATCAGACGCCATTTTATGGTGATATTTCAGAGCACTTTATGTTATCATTATCAGTTTCAACCTAAAGATTTTCATAACTTGACCTGAGCAGAAAAACTTTTATCAACATTAATACATTCTTCCTTAGATTTGCAGAGAGAGAGAGAGAGAGGGGGGGGGGGGGGGGGGGGGGGGGGGGGGGGGGGGGGGGGGGGGGGGGGGGGGGGGGGGGGGGGGGGGGGGGGGGGGGGGGGGGGGGGGGGGGGGG